>QTSX02005149.1:0-126035 GCA_014839935.2 Entomophthora muscae
CAAGAATAACTGAATCCTGAATAACATGCTCTTTTGAGCTGTATCCAGGGACAATTTTCATCTAATAAATGGCGCACTACATCAGTTTTATTATTACATCAGACCAATTGTGGGCTTCTGCTTCAAGCCATATCAGTACAACAAGACCTAGGTAAACAATCAAGTTAAGTCTCTGCCCTTCAAACAGGGCAGAGAACTCTAAAAATTTATTATAGAGGTTCTGATTTTATTTTTAAAAGAACGTAGTGGAAAAGGTTTTTAAATTGCATGTTTGAGTATACCAGTACTTGTCGGAGCACCAGGGAGGCCCTGAAGTCTCCAAGGAGGCCTACTATGACAGGCATGATCTGCGGCAGAACTACAGCTAAGTTTTGGTGTTTTGTTTTCAGTAAACCCTTTTAGGATATGTGATAGTGTGTGCTTGGTTGGGTAACAGAAACAGACTTCTTCCTGTCCTCTTTGCATCTTGGGTAGGTTTTGGTACATTATAGTTTGGATAAAATCCCAGACAAAGCATAACAAAGATCTTGCAGAAGCCAGGAGCGGGAATCGTACTGATTAAGTTGCGGGTTGGGGGCCGTGGCCAAACGCCGAGACCCACCATTGGTGTTCATCTTGCTTTGGTTGGAGTGATGTAAGTTGTTCTTGTTTCATAGGATAATTTTTCAATTTATTAATCATCTCAGAGGGCGGCGGCTGGCGTCAGGACCAGCTGACGCCCTAAGTTAGGGGACATAGTTGCTGTAGAATGTTTGTCAATATGTACAGTCTTAGATAATGGTGGACTTCTCCTTTGTTTTCTTTTAAATAAAAAAGTTAGTAAAATATTTTTTATTTTTTTGTTGCTTTATTTTTACCTTCTTCTATATCTTTACCTGTTACCCCCTTAACTTGGGCTGCTTCACAGGACTTGTCACTAGTTGGTTGCTGGTTATATTCTGTTGGTTTTTGTTTCTTTTTATTTTTTAGTTGATCAAACATCTTTGGGATCCTTTGACCACGCCTCTGCAGTTGCAAACCCTGTGGCTTGAACTGTGATTGGCAAGGACATCTTTTTTGTATATTTAGGATCCTGGTTGCAGGTTTGTTGGTAGTATTGAGATCTTCTTCTTCACAGCCTTCACAGTAAGTTTGTCTAGTTTGTTGCATAGCAGACTACGGCACTCTAGACTACATCATAACAGATGGAGCAAAAGAGTTAACAGACCACGTAGTAAACGGCAATCTAAAAACAAAGAACATCAAACACTCCACAACCTTGCCCTACAGGCCACAGGCCAATGGCAGAGTTGAACGCCTGAACGGCAGCCTTATCAAAACCCTGGAGAAAATAATGGATGACAAAGCCAAAGACACATGGCTGCTATACGTGAAACATGCATTACTAGTATCCTGGGTTTGTACCAATCAAGGGACAGGCTACTCACTGTTTTAACTAAAATATGGGTGCAAGCCAGAAATAGTCATCTGCAATAATCAACTGTATGTGAAGATCCCCCCGGGGAAACCTCCCACAGTAGAACAGAAACCAGCTCTACAACATATGCACCTCAAAGCCAAACTGACAGAAACAAAGAGACTCAAAGCCTAAAAGGTAACCTCAACAGAGGACCCATTCCCCACCAACTCCCCCGTCTGGGTCCTAGCTGGGAACAGAAAGAAGCTAGACTCAGTACACAGAGGACCAGGAAGAATCATCAGATACCGACCAGACAGGAACACCTACCTGGTTAGGTTCCAGGGTGCCAAAGAGCCCATCATCAAAAATTATCACAGATCTCGCCTCTGCCCTAGCAAAGGAGAACACTTGACCCAGTTGGTGCCCACTAGTAACCAACTCCAGGAACACCAGGCAGCAGCCGTCAAGACAAAGCCCCCTCTTGATGTACCTGAGTAACCCCTTAAGGGAGGGGGTGTGTTGAGGGTCTGGATGTACAAGTATTCCGGTTATTGCCATCACACCTAACATCCAGTCATTGACCAATTTGGTGCCTTTCCAATATACCATTTGACATACCAGAAATGGCAACAAATCAATATCACATGACTGTCCAGGTATCCAGCGACTCAAACCCATCTAGCACATGACCAGCCCCTGGATTTGATCCAACTAAAATCCCCGCCACAGCTAAAGCTATATAAGTCTAAAGTACTATCCAATAAAATATACTTCTTCTCTTCCTAATTCTATATTTGAAGCTTGCCCAAAAAGGCGCTCCTTATCAGTAGTGTTGGGTATCTTCTTCTTCACAGCCTTCACAGTAAGTTTGTCTAGTTTGTTGCCTTCTAACACCACCTCCTTGAGCATGTCCTTTACCTTTTGATTAACCTCCTTGATTTTAGCCACCACTGCGTGCAACCCCTTGATCATCACCTCTAATTCCAACATATTTTACTTGTTCTTATCCCAACCCATTTTGTACCAATAAAATATCCTAATAAACTATATCAATTGTATTGTATCTAATAGAGATTTAATAAATAAATCTGATGTTAATTATGAGTTTTTATTAGCTTTAAGTAATACTATTCATTTGATATTGATATTATGTATATTTATTTATATACTGACCCATTCTTAGTATTGTTAACAACATATTTGTCATATACATGTTTTGTACAAGTAAAACATGATTTGTTCTCAAATCAGTATGCCAATTTCAACCCAAAGTACACATTTATTGTTAAATAACCACTTTCACAGGTTATATGTAGATCATATATTCTAGAGCGTGTAAACCAACCCATTATTAGTATCATGAGCAACATATTTTGTTAATATATATGTTTTTTCTGAGTACAATATAATTTTTTCTTGAATAAGTATGCCAATTTTGACCCAAAGTACACATTTATTGTTAGATAACCACTTTCACAGGTTATATATAGATCATACATCTCAGATATATATGTAATGTGATAAATTATTTCTATTAATTCTATTGTTTTTTAACTTTTGTATTTTTGAAGCACTATAATAAAATGAATTTAAAAACTACAAGTGCTATGGACCAGCCAATCAAAATGGGTATACATTTGTGCTGTCTTTGTGATTGGCTCAGACCAGACACGCCTCAGTTATTGCACACAGTTTAACTTAATGAAATAAGCCTATTGAAAATAGGACATGTCTTTGTTTGCAAATTGTCACACCAACTTGTGGTCAATCTAGCACCAGACCACTGGGTGCAATAACTGAGGTGTGTCTGGTCTGATCAAAGCACAGAGACATCACAAATGTATGCTCATTCTTATTGGCTGATACATAGCACATGTAGTTTTTAAATTAATTTTATTGTAGTGATTCAAAAATATTGAAGTTATAATAGAAGACAATATAATTAATAAATATTAAAGCAGTCAAATTTAACTTGTGGCATGGTAAAAATCAATTATTACTGTAGTTAAATGCAAATTATATATTATAACAATAAAAAATACATACAAGTTAAACCAATATAAATTAAAAAATAAAAATTATTGAGGGCAAGCTTTATTGGGCAAAATGGGATTGGGTGAGGCAAACTAGTTTTCAGGCTGGATTGAGGGGGAAGGACTTGATTGGCTGGGGGTGGGTTCCAAACAGCTGGATTGATTGGCTGGGGACTAGGGCAGCTGGAGGGCCCAGTGGTGATTGAGTGCCTTGAGCGGCTTGGATGAATTCCTGATGCATGACATCATATTTGGACTCAGGGAGGACAGCAATTGGCTTGTACACTAGGGAATTTTGAGGGGGCAGCTGTGGGTCCTTTTGTGATTGGCTGCTGCTGAGAGCATCCAAAGCCATCTTCATAAAAATGTCAGTGAACTTCTGACAGAGAAACAGCACAGTGGGGTGATTGGCTGCACTAACCACCTGGCTGAAGGTTGTGGGGTTGCTCTCACAGATGGTGTCCCCAATGTTGAAGAATGTAAATGCACTGCCCCCTTTGGCATTGGACAAGCCAGTCTTCCTCTGTCATACAAAGAAATCCTTTCAAAGTCCTGCTAAACCACTCAATACATTTGAAGATTTTTCCCACACTGTTGATGAAAGATTTGTTGTTGCATACTCTATGGAGTCTCCACCCTTCACTGCCCCTCCCATGGAAGAAACCCTGATTAATTTAGACTATTCATTAGCCTGGTGTTGCCCGTTGTTAACGAGCATTAGGACCACCCAATCAAATTGCTCCACATCAGTTCCTCTAAAGCCAATTGATCAACAAGGTCCTGAAGGCAATTATAGCCAATCAGAGGGTGGTTTGGAAATTAATTCAAAGCTCTCTAACTCTCCTGACTCAGGTCAGCAAATATTCTTGCCTGGCCAATCAGACTCCATTAAGTTGGTCATGGGATAGCTCAGTGACAACCCATCCCTTTAAACATAGCCAAGGGACTTTCAGTCCCCTGCTTGTTGATTTTCTACTCACATTAAAAGTTTGGAATTGGTTTGCAACATTTTATAAATTTTGTGAAGATTGAACTCTTGTTGAGTTCTTTATAATTTTTAAAAAAGTGTTAGTCTTTTCCTATAAGTATCTTACCTCTCTTTGGCCTCTTTCAAACCCAACTTCTTTAATGAAACCCCTAAGGGAATTTTTAGCGTATAGCTTTAACCTAAAGAGTTCCTGCTCTCAAAACTCATGTTTGAACCCAGATTTTTAGATTGAAAGTAAGTCTATTTAACTACTGTTACCTTGATTCTCTCTTGTTTTCACTCAATTTCAATCCTGCTTTTGTTCCAGGAATTGCCAAAGCCACCTGAGTCCATCCCCGAGGCTGCCCAGATCTCTTTGATAATTTAAAAAATAACTGGCTTTCTTTTTCTTTGGTGCAAGATTTTCATATATCAATCAAGGTTAAAATTGCCACCTCCAGACTCCAACTTCTCTGATGATCATTAAAATGATACTCCCTGTTATCAAGTTTGTGGTTTTTCCTGATCCCCTTTATGATGCTCCTCTGGACTACTTCCCCAAACCTTTGGTCCCGCATCTCCTCTTTGGCCCGCCTAGTGAGTGACAATCCATCTAGCCTGTTGCACTTGCCTAGCGGTCTTCTCATTTCTAGAGGCTCTTGTTAAGAGTCTTACCTGTGACAGAAATCACTGGATAATATGAAGCCATTTCTAAATGATGGGGAATTACCACCCAAATCCACATAGAATTGATGATTAACCACCAACGTGGCTTTAAATATCTTTTTGTGAAATTTTCAATTGAAACCCCAGGATTAAGTAGAACAATCAATCCTAACCATAGTAAACCAAGATAAATGACCTGGGAAAGCATCAATGCATCTTCAGCATAGAATTCCGGGCATTGAGAAGTGACACAATTTTTATCTTCCAAAATGGGGGGAGGAGCTACAAAATTGGCTGGCATGAAATTAACATTTTGCGGCGCCAACAACAAAGTTCCAGATGCTGGGCCCCATCTTCCTGAAATGATTCTGTTCAGAATCAGATTGTACGGGATATATTGCAACAACCTAAGCACAGGATGCATTTTTAAAATTTAAAATTAGAACTTGGGATAATTGATTTTTATTGAGTAAATTTAGAAGGACTCAACTCTTAGAGTTGAAACAGGGAAAATTATTCAATATATATCAGAAAATTTGACTAAGCAATACCACCTGAGTCTTGATCTCCTATTCCTTTGGCATCTTCAAGTAAGTATCTAGTCCAGGTTGCAAAGAACCCTTGCGTGACCAGTTTCTGACAACCATGCTGATTAATGAGCTTATATCAGATGACCCTCATATTACGTCAATTTATCAACGTCAGTTTACAAGGGGAAGCTGGTTTCAGCTGGCATACTGGAGCAGCCGTGACCCATTTTCAATTGACTGCTTGGTTTAAATCCGTTAACTTGGTCAATTTTGATACAGGTTTCCCAGCCTTCCGTGCCTTCTTACTTGGAAGGACAATACCTGGCATTATGGAACTTACTGTGACATTACCTGGTATGACCTGGATCTGTACTCTCTGGACCCTGCCTCACTTGCCCTGCTTGTTGAGGAGATATATGCACCTTCACCTCCCCCTTGGAGGATGAGGTCTTTGTACCCCTACCAACAACTGAGGCCTTGGTTTGTGGTTCCTCTCATGCTCCTTGGTTGCTCACTGGGCTTGCGTTGATGAGACTAAATGCCTACTTTCACCAACTGTCCCTGGTATCCTCCCTTTGGTCCCACTTCAGAGCGGCCATCCTAGTAATCCACTGTATGATATCCTGGTAATTTGTCTCACCAGGGTGGGATCCAAACTTAGTTAGTTTAGCCCCCCTCTCTCACAAAGAGCAACACATCCCCCAAGTGAAGATCAGCATGCCCAGAAGGGAAATTGAGACATCATGGCCGCCTGATTGGATCTTCTTGGAGGCCACTTCAGCGCACTTCATTTGGTGGCTCAGGAAAACTTTGAATCTGGAATTGGATGAGCTCTAGGTGACTAGCAGGCCGGAGAGAAGTTTCCCATACCAGTACCCATTGGTGTAACTGGTTGTGGTTTGGTAAAATACAGTACCTTTTGGGGGAGCTACAAGAAATGCACCAATCACAATCCCTTTTTTCCTTTTTTTACCCTTGGGGGCTTTTTTTACCAAAGAACTATAATCCTGGACTTATAATGACAATTTATAGTAGGATACAAATATGACATTGTCCAAAATGAAGGAAAGGCAGCAGGTGATGGTGGTACCAATCACAGGGTCATAAGGCAAATCAAATCCATCCTCCAACTCATCAGCCACCCAATTGGTCAGAATCAGAACACTGACTACAAGCCCATGCATCCAGAGCTGCGCTGTGCAGCTGGCAATGAAAATGCCCTGGAGCCTGAGTAGGCAACATAACTCAGTCAATTGGAGATATGGGTCCCACTGAAGGATATCAAGCATTAGAGGATAGAAATCATTGATCTGGGAATCTTGTTGCTTCTTTGGCTTCTTGACCAGCTTTGCACCACCTCTTTTCAAGAGGGCTTGGAACTCACGCTTGATCACCACCTCATTAAATTGAAAATGAGTGGCTATTTCTTCAAAATTTACGCCACTCTGCTTTAGGCTCACAATCTCCTCTATCACCTCATTGGTTATGATTTTTTGTTTTTGGGGTGCTTTAGGAATAAGGAGACCCAGATTAAGAAGGGCTTGCTCTGATTGGCCCAAACTCTCAAGTGATGGTTGGATTGAAGGGGGCCATAGTTGCCCAGTATCCAGTGTCAGGAAACCACCCTGCAGGGAATAGTCTCCCAACATTGTGAATTAAGGCAGAAAGGTTTTACCCAGTGATCATAGATCCTATAGGAATAGAAACCATAACCAGGTGTAAGAACTCTCCTAGGATTTGGTATCTACCAAGTAGGGGATTGAAACGCCCAAGGAAAGTGTATTCTCCCAAGTAGGCAAGCAAGGAAACAGAGGCAAAAGGACAAGACAGACTGATTTCTACAGGTTTGGGTGAAGAAGATTGAGCTTGTTGCTTGGTAGGAGGGTTTGTTGAGAACAATGAAGTGGTGTACTATTTCCCTGGTACCACTGGTGCCCACTTCCTGTTATTGCAATACTATGTACTGGTTCCTGTCCCTTGTTGTGTTTCCATCTAAACTGATAATTGTACTAAAGTACAAAGCAAAATTAGAGTCACCCATTTAAGCCTGATTCCCCAAAATGGGAAAAAATTAAGCGGTTTCATGAGCAAAATTCTAAAAGTCTTACAAGCAATAAAAATATTTAAGTTTGGGAAAAAACTCTTTATTGATTGAACAATTGTGATTAACAATTCTCAGAATCTTATATAGAAATTAGTTTGAAGAAATTGGGGAGGAAATTAAGCATGAAACAGGGCAGTTGTGCAAGAAAGTTTCAAAAATAAATTATCCATGTGCAGTTAAACCTCTCTTATGGTCATCAGTAAGTTGAAAACTTACTCTTGGCTGAATTTGGGTCCTTGGGAGGTGTTTGAGACTTGGTTATCATGAACTAAAGCTTGGTTTAACTTAATAGAAGTTGTAATAGCCAATTTGAAGTTTTCAGATCCTGCTGCTTCTGCTAGTAGACATCTAACGTCACCCAAACCTGTTGTAACTTCTGATTGGCTGCAGGCTTCATTCTAGAGCTTAATTTCTTTGTCTAAAACATGATTTAAACTAGGTGAATAGACATCCAGAAAGGTTCCAGGTTTGAATTTTGTACTTGAATTAGATAGAACTTTACTATCAAACCCAATCTTTAACTGTTTGTTTGGACAATCAAAATTTAAATTCACTTGCTCCATTAAGGTTTGGTTTTCTATTCCCAAATTCCCAGAAGGCAATAATTTAACCAAAGCAGGATTTTTAGGAAGATGGGTGGTGGGATCATCAAAATTGATGATCCTGACATCCAGAATGTGGCACAGGCGCAGGTTGGGCCTGGGCTTGGGGAGCACCATACTAGCTGTTGGAAAAGCCACCTGTGGATGGGCCTGGTGATACATACAACTCAGTGTTGCAACTGGGTTTCCAGACTTGCCTGCTAATGTATTTTACAATACACAGGGGGAACTCAATGAGTTGCCCCTTGACAAATCTAATGACATGGATTAATCTGATGGCAATATCAAATGGCAGGTACTTCATCCTAACTAGGAGCGTTACCAATTTGACTTGCTGATCCCTGCACAAGTTATTCCTTGGCTTTGAACCTTACATGGAACTTCCCACTATACTACCCCCTTGTGGCCTTGTGGCTTTCCCCATATGGTATATTAATTACAGTATTCTACAATAAATGATACCCTATTCTTATTATTCTGTCCTTTCTATTGGACTGTTGTCTTCCCCAATTCCAAATACTGAATCCTCATTGGTTCAGTTGCAACAGTGGTAGCAGCAGTAGGTTGACAACCTACCTAAAACAAAATTCCCCCAAGAAAGGACAGAGTACGGGCTGTATGGCTACTCCCCAACAAGAAACTTTCCTGCCAATCCCCAAGGGAGACATTCCCAATGGGTACATCATCTATCAAGACCAGCTAGTTCTCACAAGTGTGTACAATTGGCTCTGCCTCAGGCAGTGTGACGCCAGTGTCACCCTGCCCCAGGCAGACCTATCCCAATGTATGCTCAACCTTCAGCTAGAATCCTTTGCGGGGGGCATCAAGGGGGCTGCCATTGTCAGTTGGCTCCAATCTACTGAAACCTGACTCTGTATCTGGCAGGTTCCTGAGCCCATGTGGATTGCCACTGCGTCTGGTTGCCTCACGGGGCCTGCCACTGTGTGGTTCACCAACTGGGCCGGTCAAGAACTTGACATTACCTGGATGGCATTCCAAGACACTGCCAAGTCCCGCTACAGCAAAACCTTCTCCCCATTGTTGTGGGGACTCCTCTTCTAGCAATCAAACAAACTGGGTCTGTTCCTGAGTACCTTGCCGCCTGGCAACAAGCTCTTGCTGCCGCCCCTGAAGCCATGGCCAACGGAAATGCAATGCTACTCACCCTCATAATCAATGGGTTAAAACCCCATATCTGCAAGTGGGTCCCTGTAGGTTGCTGCACCTTCATCAATGACTGCTACAAGGCCATTGTGGAGGCTAACAACCAGGCCTCAATGGGCTTCTGCCGTACCAGCGACGCTCCATCCCAACCACGTACAACACCTGGCAATGGCCACAATCAAGTGGGCTGCTGCCAGCCCCGTCAGCAGGATAATGGGACTAAACGCCCCCACAAGGGGGGAGCTCCAGCTAGCGCAGATTGAGGATCAGGGAAAAGCCTGGGGGTTTTAGCAATGAGAGGCCCTGAAACCCCACCTGACCCGTCCTCTCAATCCTTGCTCGTGAAAAACTCCTCTGACTACAACATCCATGAAGTTGAAACCCTGGATGTCTTCCAAGTCCACAGTGACAACCCCTTACTGCAAGCAAGTCACTCCTCAAATAAAGTTACACACTTATCCTATCCCTTCTGTTTCTGTGGGAACACCCACAAATTACTGGTAGATACCAGGGCCAACCACACTATGGTGGACCAGGCGTTTTCCGACTCTCAGCAATTAGACTGAGTGCCCAGCAGGCTCAAAGCAGTACAAGTAGCTGACTCCCACAGAGTTGTCATCACCCACAAGAAGGTACCCTTCTCTGTGAGAATGGGGAACATCCAGGTTAAGCTCTCTGGGCCAATTATGGCCGGGCTCAGCCACAACGTAATTGCTGGCCTCAACTGGCTTTATCACAACTGTCCTTACATTGACTGGGATACCTCTGTCATCACCCTCAATAGAAATGGGGTGGGGTTCCAGATCTACCCTGTGGAAATGAGCTAGTTACTCCATGATACTTTGTTTTTCAGAATAACAGAGACAGGCTCATACAATTTCAAGGGGGGAAACTAGACTTTAATCATGCTCAGTTGAAGTTATCCGTGCTGAACCATCTGCAGTCCCTCCCTTGACCTCCTCACCACCACCAGCGCTTGCTGCCCTCCTCGAGGAGTACAAGGATGTATTCAGTGAGACACTTGAACAACTACCTCCTCCCTGGGAGATCCAGCACGCTGTACAACTTCAAGTATTGTTATCTAAAGCACGGCCATTATATTGTCTTACACCAAAGGAAGAGGAGACCCTCCGCCAGCACCTTGTGGACGCGCTTGATAAGGACTTCATTTGCCCCTCCCTCACTCCATACAGGGCAGCTATCTTCTTTGTAGCCAAGAAGGACGGGTCCCTTTTCCTGGTCACAGACTACCGCGCCCTAAATGAGATGACAGTCAAGAATAAGTACCCCCTGCCTCTGATTGACGACCTGTTTGATACACTTGCAGGTGCAAAGGTCTTTAGCAAGATTGATCTCATTGCGGGGTACAACCAGGTCCACATTGCACCAGGGGATGAGGCAAAAACTGCCTTCCGCACACGCTACGGGTTGTTTGAGTGTTGGGTCATGAACTTTGGAATGACCAAAACTCCTTCCACCTTCTCTTTGTTGATGAACAAAGCATTTGAGGATCTGATTAGAAAGTGTGTTTTTGTGTACCTTGACAACATCATTGTCTTCAGTTGTGATCAAACTATGCACCCCCAACACCTCTGTGCTGTCCTCAACACCCTTTGAAAGAACCAGCAGAAGACCAAGCCTTCCAAATGCAAATTCCTCAGATCAAAGCTCCTATTCCTTAGGCACACCATCTCTGCCCAAGGAATAAAGCCCAACCCTGCCAAAATCAAGGCAATCACAAGCATGCCACCACCCACTGATGTGGGCCAGGTGCGGACATTCTTGGGCATGGTTGCCTACGTGCGTAAATTCATCCCCAATTGTGAAGAACTTATTGCACCTCTCAATGAGCTCCTCAACACCAAACAGCGCTTCCATTGGACCCCTGTCAGAGATTGAGCCTTTGAAATGTTGAAACAAAGGCTCACAACAGCACCAGTACTGTAGTTTCCCAATCAAAACTGTCAGTACAAACTCAGGACTGATGCCTCTGACAGAGCCATAGGAGGCGTGCTACGGGTAGAAACTGGCAAGGGTGTCTTCCTCCCTGTGGCGTATGAGTCCAAGAAACTTACCAACTTGGAACAACACTATCCCATCCATGATAAAGAATTGGCAGCAATTGTGCACTGCGTTGAGAAGTGGCGCTGTTACCTGGAAGGTGCTACCTTCCCACCCCGCGTTCTGACGGACCACAAGTTGCTCCAGTACTTCAACACGCAGTCCCACTTGACACACCGCCAAGCAGGATGGGTTGAGCGTCTATCCTCTAACCAGTTGTGCATCAAGTACAAGCCTAGGAAGGAACTTATTACAGCCGACACCCTTTTGCAACTCTACGTAGTGTCCACCACTGGAGATGATGGTTTGGACCCCAATTGGCCCATACTATATCTCCGTCCTGAGGCAACTCACTATGAGGGCCTTAACTCAGTAACCATCTCCAAGTTGAAGGACAACAAGATTCAGTTCACCACCAATGCTGGTGTTGCAACTGAACCAATGAGGGTCCAGTACTTGGAATTGGGGAAGACAACAGTCCAATAGGAAAGGACAGAATAATAAGAATAAGGTATCGTTTATTGTAGGATATTGTGATTAATATACTAAATGGGGAAGCCACAAGGCCACAAGGGGGTGGCATAGTGGGGAGTGCCATGTAGGGTTTGGAGCCAAGGAATAACTTGTGTGGGGATCAGCAGGTTGAATTGGCAACGCTCCTAATTAGGATGAAGTGCCCGCCATTTGACATTGCCATCAGATTCATTCATAACTTTAGATACGTCAAGGGGCAACTCATTGAGCGCCCCCTGTGTATTGTAAGATACATTAGCAGGCAAGTCTGGAAACTTGGTTGCAACACTGGTAACATCTGCCGTCGGGCAGAGACAGGCAAGAAGACGCCTTACATTCCCACCACGCAACAAGGTGACACAATATTGCACTACCACCAAACCCTGGTTCACATCAGAGGGCGTAACCTCTTTGAGATCATGAAATGGAAGGTTTGGTGGCCACACATGTGTCAAGACATCTTGGATCTCCTCAAAACGTGCGTGCTGTGCAAAAAGAATACGTCCAAACCTGCACCCCCAAGTCTGTCTTGCCCATCAAGGCCATGGAACCCTTCAAACAGTGGGCTCTTGACATTGTGGGGCCACTTCCCAAAGACAGACTGGGGAAGAAGTACATTATCACTGCCATCAACTACTTCACTTGCTGGCCAGTGGCCTGGGCAACAACTAACCACACCGCCACCACCATCACCCGCTTCATTGGCAAGGAAATTGTGGCCCGCTTTGGGTGACCCAAACATCTCATCACAGATGGTGGCACCAAACTTGTTGGACATGTCATGAAGGCCTATAGCGCCAAGAACACACTCCAACGTATAGTTATGGCCCCCTACCATCCTCAAGCCAATGGACATGTGGAACAGTTAAATGGCTCACTGGTTCAGCTGATTGCCAAGCTCTTGCAAGAGCATCCCAACACCGCATGGACTGAACTCCTGCCCACTGTTCTACTTATCCTGCAAGCAAGAATCAACAGGGGCACAGGGTTCAGCCCCAGCACCTTGGCCATCAGGACACCTGACAGTCTGACAGGAGTTGAACAGGGAAAGCTACGGTCCAGGGTTCCTGACAAGCCTCCCCTAGTAACAACCCCATCCCTAGACCACTGGTGTGCCAAAGCCCAGGAAATTAAACACAAGCAAATTGAGGGAGGGACAAGGCATCTCAAAGCTAGATACGCTGTAGGAGACCCCTCTACACCCTCAACCCCAATTCTGCCAAGTTGGAGCCCAACCACCTAGGGCTCTTCAAGATAGCCGCTGTCTATGACAATCATACCTATCAGCTTGAAGACGCCCAAGGGAATACTAAGAAGCTTCACCATGATTGCTTGCGCCCCTGCCGCGCCATCCCCACACAAAGGCTGTTTGTGTGGACCTTCCCAGACCTTCTGCAGACTCCGGTCTTGGTGTCTGACAACAAGCAGGGGGTAAGGGGGGTGTTTCAACCAAGTTTCCAGACTTGCCTGCTAACGTATCTTACAATACACAGGGGGCACTCAATGAGTTGCCCCTTGACGTATCTAACGACATGGATTAATCTGATGGCAATATCAAATGGCGGGTACTTCATCCTAATTAGGAATGTTATCAATTTGACTTGCTGATCCCTGCACAAGTTATTCCTTGGCTTTGAACCTTACATGGAACTTCCCACTATGCCACCCCCTTGTGGCCTTGTGACTTTCCCCATATGGTATATTAATCACAGTATTCTACAATAAACAATACCTTATTCTTATTATTCTGTCCTTTCTATTGGACTGTTGTCTTCCCCAATTCCAAATACTGAATCCTCATTGGTTCAGTTGCAACATCAGCCTCCTCACGCCTTGCGTCAAATTGGGTGCACACATGAAACGTGGTGGTTGCGCTCCTTAGCTCAGCAGCCTGAGCTTGGAGTAGCTCCTGGTACTGCTCCTCGATGATGCCAAAGTTATCTTTGCTGGTGAAACTTATTTCAAAAAGACAATTAAAATTCTATTAAAAACAGAAAAGCAATGTATTTCTAGAAAATTAATTTTATTTAAGTGTGTGCTCCTTTTTGAGACATTCTCTCAGACATAAATGTCCAAATTTAGAAGCATGTACATTGAAAATAATGCTGTAGTTCCATGAATAGATTTTGGTGGACTCACTCATGAAATCCACTATTTCTAATTTGAGTCCCAAAAATAATCAATATTTTCAAAATATGAGTCGTTTTGTGTTTGAGTTCATCACTTTTGTGACTGAACCTCATGTGTTCTCTGTATCATATTCACCACACACTCATTATCAAACTTGATGTATAATGCTTCAGTAAGTGACTGGATTGTGTGCGTTTTGAATATGAGTTCTATGTGTTTGCTATCTCATTTTTGGAATTCAGTATTTGTTTTATTTTTGTTTTGTGATTGACTATTTTTTGTTTTCCGGCCCTAGATAAATGGAAGCTTTGTTGAGTAAATTGACCTTCAACTGGTTCCAGTTGAAATTCGTTTTGTGACTGAACCTATGCGTTCTAAACTGACTAGTATACGTTTATCTCAACCGGTTTGAAAACTACTGTATTGAAAACAAAAGTTTCAACGTTTAGCTTTGATTGCTTTATATTAGCATTGTTGTTTTCCAAGATTTCTGAACCCCAAACTTAATTATTTTTTTGAGCTACTCTAAATTCTTACACCTTGAAGCGGATGTCATACCTTTTTAACCCTTATAGTTTAAACTACTTCAGGATCATTACAAAGACTTTCACTTAAAGAAAGGTAATTTATAAATTAATATTGTATTATAAATAAGGATACTGAAGGGGATTGAGAATCTGTTGGCAGAATAAATCTCACGGTTAATTGTTGATAAGGCAAAGTATGAAAAAATATTGACTAGAGCACAATGAAAGATATCTATTCAAAGTTGGCTAACCCTCTTCATCATTGGCTGTTTTTCTGATTCTCGTTAGAAGCTTCAATTAACAAATTGATATTTTCTAAAGCCTGCTTGGGCTGTTGCTTAAAGAAAACAAAGTGTCCTTGCAGCATTGCAGCAGAAATAGGATGATCTTTCAACTTATTGACAAAGAGCTTAGCTAATTCAGACTCGCCCTCATAAAATCTGAGAAAAAGACGTAAGGTCTGGTCTGAATCGACATTCCCAAAATATTCTCTGATGTCTACACGCCCTGGGCGGACAAGGGCAGGGTCAAGTTTTTCAATGTGATTAGTGGTCATAAAGATCACCCGTTCTTCAGCTGCGGCAACACCATCAAGGGCGTTCAGAAGACCACTGAATGTAACCATTGATTGATAACCTTGCTGATCTGACTGTTCACGTTTAGCAAAGGCAGCGTCAATGTCTTCCAGAAGGAGCAGGCTTCTGTCAGGGATGACAGTCATGAGGTGGTTCAAGCGATCATCAGTTAGGCCACGTTCGCTGAGATTGAGGATACAAATGTTGTATCCAAGCTCCCCTGCCAGCGCCTGAATAAAGCTGCTTTTACCACTTCCAGGGGGGCCATATAGGAGATATCCTCGACGATAAGGAATACCTGTGGGATTAGTTGGCGTTCAAACTCTCACCTCTCTGATTGTACCACTCGCCATTTGAAAGGAAGCCCTTTACATCACTCACAATCTTATCGGTCTGGCCATCTTTAAGGATGACGGAAGAGAGAGGCTTTCTTTTGCGGGGATGGCCAAAAGGGCGCCATTCTGGACCCCAGCTTGTATAAATGACTGTTTTACCCACTTGCTTTGATAGTGCCACCTCTCTTGCTTGGTTTAGAAGCTCATGAAACAAACTACGATCCCGCGATAGAGTAGTCAAGGTAATAGTTTCCCAGGGTGAGCCTGAGGTAAGATCCATCATCTTACTGTCTCTTTGGCGTTGAACCTATAAGAACAACTATAAACTTTGCATAGCATTTGTTTTACTTGAAACCAAGCTCCTTGGTATTTGAAGTAGTGCTTTCCTGGGCCAGGGACTAACGAAAATTTTGCAGATACTGAGCCATTATCATGTTGCTTATAGGATGTTTCAACCGCTAGCTGCTGTGTACGATAAGACTTTTGAGCACTCATCCATTGAAGAAACCAGGGATACGATTTATCTTTACTGGGTATTTCCAAGGTGACTAGTAGCTGTCGGCGCAGATAAGTCAAGCCTAGAACCGATCCTTGTCTTAGAAGGGTTAACCCTGCTCCAACTCCCACAAGACCAAATCCTGCTGAGAAATAGGGGTTCTGTTTAAGACTATCAAATAGAGTATCTATCATGAATATTTCTAAATATCCAAAGCATTAGTTAAACACTATTAAGGGTTCTTTTATAAAAATTCTTGGATAGAGCTGAGTTTAAATATTTTTAGAATAGAGCTGACAGTTTCTTTAAAATTATTATAAAAATAAGGTTTTCAATACACAGTGTCAACCATGAGCAATAGGTTGTCAATTGTATATGGTCTGAAAAAAGATTTCAAAAAATAAAAATGAAATTAGCATGAAAAGGTGCACATGTAAAGAAAAAATAGAAATAAAACGAGATCCAAAAATATCAATATTTATTATATAAAAGTTAAATTTATTGTATTAAATATCTTTGAAAGTTATGGCTGTTGTGGTGATCAAGAAATATAGAAAATTGGTTATATTTTACCGAAAACAAGACGAGAGTAATCTCAACTGGCTTGTATTAAAAGGCAATCCAAGGCTTTGTGGGTATTGGATAATCGAAGCTTAAGTGCTTTCACCACAACAGTGCAAAGCTTACCTTTGAATTTAATCACAGCGGCAGGCTGCTGGGTCTTGAGTGGGCTGAATAATTTATAGTTTTTAAAAAAAATTGCTTCTCATCCATAAGCTTCTTTAAATTTGGGGGCAGGAAGACATTCAACAATCATTGTTCGTGCCTAATTTTGCGACATTTTGATGGAAAATTGGATAGCAGAACTCATTTTTTATAATTTTTATTGTTTATTTTTTATTTCGGTTAGTTTGGTTTCGCTTAAGCTTAACTTGAGCTAAAAAGCCCATTGTTAAAAGCCCACAGGCCATTTTCCGGCATATAGCTAATTTTTAATTTTTTGCTTTGTTTTATCATAGAAAAATAAAATAAAAATAATTCAAAAAACACAACAAAATTTAATATCAATTAAAAGCAACCAAATTTTCTATCATCCCTAGCAAATCCAAGCTGACGTCAAACTGACATTATCAAATAATACATTTCTGTCATTATTTTTTTAAATATATTTAAAGTTCAATAAGGGGGAATTTTTTTGTATATTATAAAAAATATCTTTTATTTTATTATTATATTATTATATTATTATATTATTAATAATATTATCTTAAAATTAACAATACATTCATCAATGAAAGCTTAAACAATAGGTTTATAAATACTATACTTTTGGACCCCAATTTAATGATTTTGGCTTTTCTGGAGCAGTTTTTCCATCAACCCATATGGGTTAACTTCTCTAAACCTCATAGCCAGTAGGTATGCCATCTTGAAAACAGCATCTTGAAATACACCATCTCAAATTGTAACAGTAGATACAGCATGTCAATTTATGGCATCACAAATAATTAAACATTATCTCAGCAGGTTTTTACATTTGATGCTAAAAAATGAAAAAATAAAAGCTATAGGATAAAAAAGCTGCAGGATTTCAATCCTACAACAAAAAATAGGGACAATTAGTTTCAATAAGGCTGTACAAAGCTCCAAAGTCAAGTGATTTAAATAAGGTATTTTCAGATATACTATATATAGGCTATAGTTTATACTAAATGTAAAAAATAGCTAAAAAATAAAGTTAAAGTTAAAGTTAAAATATATTCATACTAAAAAAGAGAGAGAAGAAAATTTTATTGAGGAAAGGGCCCAAACATTGGCTGAAAGTGCCACAGATCTAGCTTGCAAGTACTTAAGCTTTCTATCCTTAGAATAGTAGGGCAGGACTGCCCTGGAGATATTCTGATACTTTACCACAGCCTGGATTTGCTTAGGAATTGTTCTTATTCTTCATGCCAGCCTTAAAGAGGTGGGAAGAAAGAGCGGCTTTAATAATATTTTTCTCTGTTTAATGAATTAAAACAATGATTGTGGTACAACCCCTGGGCCACCTGAAATGCAGCCTTCTTGCCTAAAGGACCAGAAGCATACCTGTCATGTTTTCTCAGCTTGATTGTTAAGACTGATATAAACCAATCCCACAAAGTGAATGAGTTTTTCTAAGCCCATTCAAAGTCAAAACCAGTCATGTGCCAAACAACTCATACACTTACGCTGAAATGATGTGCCACCACATTGAGTCTTCTGTCAAACCCTCTGAACATTTTGCCAACAATAAGTATCAAAAGTTGAACCAAATTCCAGGTGACAACACATATTCTGCTGGCCATCTTGGACTCAGAAATAAAGTTGGGAAAAGAAAGATTATGTCATCTATTCTTCTAAAATAGCTAATTATTGTCCTCCTGATACTGACGCCACCTTGTCCCCAAATTTCTGAAACCAGGTCACCCAAATGATAGATTCTCATCCTAAAGACAAGATCTGTGTGATTATACACATTGTTGTGCCTTTTTCATTACAGCGCCACAATTATTTAATATGGTAGGGTACAGGGCATTTGCTTGAATACAGTCATATGTGAAGATATGAGTAATATTGTATCAGAAGAGCCAGGATCAAATGGAAACATAATTATTACCAAAGAATGGCTCCTGAAAGTGCAGAAGCACTTAAAGATTTAAAGATGATTTTATTTTAATTCATTAATTCTTCTTATACCTTCTCCAAGGTTAATCCCTGGGCTGCTAGCAATGTCTTCTAGGACATTCTAAGACACCTCTATTTTGGGGGCAACTGTGGTAAGTTCAACTTCCTGGTGATCAACTCCCTAAAACTTGACTCCCTGGTAGTCGACACTATAGTAAAGTGAGAATTCAGCTTTTGCCCTGATCGACAACTGGAAATTGACACTTTTTTAATTAATGGATCTTGATGTACTGAAAATTTTAATATAAAAACTTAAGCTATACAGCTATGGGATACTAAAGTGACCCCAGAGAGCTCAGAAATGCAATAAAAACAGTATTTTAATTAATATAAATAAGGAGAAATAAGCAATTATTTCTCATTTTACTATGTAATTTACACTCTTCATTATGAAAATATTTTTTATTACCAAAAAAATTAAAATTCCAATGAGACAAAAATAAACACAAACACAGCAAATAAAGTTATGCAAAATATAAAGAAATATTAATGTTTATTTGATATAGTTTATATACGCACAACTGTGAATATCATATGTTTTATTTGGAAATTAACAAAAATTAAGACATTTCACTCACTTTCAACTATAAATATTCATCTCAAACTTACTATGCATACATAGAACAATCAATGCTATCTAATTAAGTTAGAAAAACTTAAAATTAAAACTGAAAACTAAATGATCAAAGCTAATAAGTAAAAATTAAAGTTAAAAAGTTAAAAAGTTAAAAGTAAAAATCATATAACCAAGCAAGCAAGTTTATTCCTCGTCATTCTTTCCCCGTTTCATCTTGGCCCCTTCCAGGAGGGCAGTGGCAATAAGCTCAAGCTGCTGCTTAAGCTCAGAGGCCTTGTATTTGTGCTTGGCTGCACCCTGGATGGCCTTGGTGAAGAGGGTACAGCGGGTTGTTGGCTTGGTGGGGGGACGCAGTTGGAGAGATCACACAGCTTGGAGATGGTTTCTCCTGCTCATGCTGCAAGAGGGAAAAGAACTTATTGAATTTTGGGTGGAGCCCAAAGTTGGCCTTGAGGTGTTTGTGGTAAGCCTCTAGTGCTGAGGTGGTCTTGAGCTCACCATTCACTGCCGCCCGGTACATATTCCAGCTGGCCTTGGCACGGGCCTTGCCTTGCCTCTGCGTGACAACCTTCCCAATCTACTGGGGCTCAAAGTACTCAAGGAAAGGCTTGAACTCCGGGTGCTTCACTATGTAGGGATCCTTTGAGAGCACCTCAAACCCCATTGCAGTGTGCTCTGGCTTTAAAAAAGCCAAGGCACTAAATTGTGCCAGCACAAATCTGCAGGTGTCCAATTTATCCCTCCGGCTCAACCTACTAAGCTTGGTGTGGGCCTGAACATTATGAGCAACTGCTTGGCGGAAGTGGAAGTGGCACCCCTGCACCTCCCTGCTAAACAGCTGCTTGAATGCATTGAACTGAGCAGGCTAAAGTCCATAATGCACACGCGAGGCCCAAGAGCTCTTAGCCTTGCCTTTTCCTCCGAGCCCAGGGTGGCCAGGTCCTTGTCAGAGGCAGGTGAGTTGGCGCGGGTGTGGGGGGGGAGTCTTCTTGGATTCATCATCATTTTCAGGAGGAAGGAGGGCAATTGCTTGGCAGAGGATGGAGAACGTGCGGGTATAGATGGCCTCAGTGGCACCAGGAAGAAGAAAGAACACGAGTGGAATCACCCAGATGTCAATCTGGACATGGACTATCCAGAGCTTCTTGAACATCTGGGGGCAAGTGGCAAAGGTACCATCAACTAGCCAGGTTGACACCCTTTTCAACTCCATCAGGTTCTGCTGAGTTGATTAGCAGATTATACAGTCCTTGGCAGCAGGCCCGTCATCATGAAGCAGGAAGCGCTTCCTACTCAGAAGCTGCTTAAGCTCATGAGTGAGCGTGAGCTCAGAGAGGACGTCAGAAGCCTTGGGGGAGGGGGATTGGCAGCAATACACTAATTGCTGATGAATTTGACCAACTGCTACTGTGCTGGTACCAACTTGAGATTGTTGGGTTTGAGATGTTGGAGGGCCTTGATGGCCAGATCTGATGCGCAAAGATGAGAGGATGTGGGTATTACTTTCACAAGGTACCACTTTAACATCTGAGTGATTAGATGATTGGGGGCTCACAAGTGTGCTCCCCCTTCTCCAATGTTACTTGCTCCCAGTCCTTGGTGTTCAACTGGGTTTTGCAAGTCTTATCCTTGCAGACAAAGTGCTTGCTTTTGGTCTGCTGCTTTTGGTTGTTGCAATTAAAGATATAATTGTTGGCAACATAACCAGGGCTGCCCTTTACAGACATGATTAGAAAGTACCAGGGGAAGCGCTTGGGAACTTTAAACTCTTTGTCCATGTTGCAAATGTTGTGGATGGCCAGTGGATCCCAAGCCACATGACCAGAAGCTTTAAACTTCTTGGAGTAATCCTCTGGCTCATCTTTGGGGTCAGATGAAGAAGGAGGGGAAGAGCCATTGGGAGGGGGGAGGGGGAGGATTCTTTGAGGCCTGCTTGGATGCCTCCTTTTTCTTACCAGAAGAAGAGATGGGCTCCTTGGCAGCCTTTGACTTCTTGGTATGTTGCTCCTTGGTGGGCTCAGAGTTAGCCTCTGAGTGGTAAAATGAGTGGTCAGTAAGATCACCATCAGATTTATTGGGGGAGGAATTTTTGGGGGAAGGTGAAGAGGATGTGGAAGATGAGGGTGGAGGGGGGAGGAGTAGGAGGAGATGGGGTTGGAGACTTCGCCTTTGCAGGCTTCTTGGCACACTTGGGGGTGGAGGCAGTTTCTTTGGAGCCTTTGGAGGCTTGGCGCTTAGGCTGTTGGCTGTTCTTGTTTGATTTTGTCTAAAGAAAAGTTTAGCATTGTAAATAAAATGATTGAGAAGATATTACAAACACAAAGAGGTAAAGCAAAGCAAAAGTTGAATGAAAAGTATGCAAATAAAGTTTTATTTATCAAAAAAACATAAAAAAGTAAATAAAAGCAAAATAGAAACTCAAAGTGTAGATATAAAGGTTAAAACATAGAAAATAAGTGAATTTATGATAAAGCATCAAAGATGTTAGGTTCAGCATAACATATTAGTGTTAAATCAATGTAAAAGTTTAATTGAAAATCAAAAAAATATATGAAAATTATATGGAGAGCAGCAGAAAAAGTAGTAGATTATAATAGCAAAAAAATTATTATGTGGAATTTTTTTATTGAGAGTTGAAAATTCAAAACATAGTAAAGTGTCAAGTTTGGCACTGTCAATCAGCCAGAAAAAGCTGAATTCTCACTGTCGAGTATGCCAGAGTTGAGTAGAAACATCAAATTTACTATGTTTTTTACATATAAAACTTGCTTAAATTTAAACCGGGTTCAAAAGTTAACCCAAAAGCAAGGCAGTTTTTTATGCTCAAAAATAAAAAAATACAACATAAGTTAAAAAGTAAATGAATGGGAATGTGTTTATTAGTGATTAAGGCATGCTTTGAGGAGCTGGGAGTAAATTATTTACCACAGTGTTGGTTAAAACATTAAGAAGCTCTCTGTACTAATCCCCAAGTTAAAGTGTCAAATGGGTGAGTGTCAAGTGGCGCTCATAGTATGTCACATATTAATTTAGCCTTAATTCTGAGCCTTTGATTAGTTAAATATGAAACTGATCAGGTGTCAAGTGGATAGAGTCAAACAAAGTACTGTCAAGTTTCAGTTTTTTATAAATTACATATGAAATCTCTTAATAAATTGGGCTTAATTCATGTGGCACCACTTAATCCAAAAACCCGGGAATGACATAATGTAAAACAAGTGGGGTATTTGATTAATGTCTATGCCACTAAATCCGGTATAGTGGTTCTTGGGAGCCTAATCAACGACTATGGACACTAATAATAAAAATATAATAGTAAATAACAAATTTTATATAAGAGCATAAGTATTTTATTAATAAAATTAAAAGTTGGCTTAAAAAGTGTTGAACTGGTCACTTTTGGGTTTAGAGTGTTGAACACAGGTTTTTTCATTTCTATTAGTAAATTTACTTATAAATTGCCCCTTAAATTGGTGTTTTAGCTAACCAATTTATTAAACAGAGTCAAGTTCAAGTAAATTTAACCTTGGTTTTTGGTTTTGAACCCCTAAATTACTAGTAAAAATTAGCTTAAAATTGGTTAAGCCGAAAATACTAATAGATTCACATATGCGGCACTTGACTCCCTGGTACTCAACAAAGTGTCGAGTACCAGGGAGTCAAGTTTAAGGGAGTCAACCTTACCACAGTTACCATTTTGGGCAATCATTAATCTAGGTTTGGCACTTATTGCACGTCAACCAATAAGAATATTTTTATCTTCACCCAGCGCAGGTGGCCCTTGCTGGCGTGGGGTGGTTTACTAGCTTCAGGATCACTTCCTTCTATCCTGAACATGCTTTAGATTTAATGCTTAATAATATAGTTAATATGGGAATTTGAGATTATGGAGAATTAAACCCAGTGCATTGGCACTTGATGTAAAAGTGAAGCAGCACTCTGGCACCTAAAATATTTGCAAGGCACTTGGAATCATTTTCAGTTGGCGCGGCAGCGCTTGATGTATAACTAGTTTGACACCTAGGGTAATAGTTAGGCGGTACTGCAGTACCTGAAGCTTTTCCAATGTGCCACAGTAGCAAACCATGTAATAACTAAGCTCTGCAACAGCGCTTATCATGGGTTGATTTGTGGTACAAGTCAGCAGACTGCTGCTGGTCCAATATGCATACATTTTTATATTAATTTAGATGTTGGGCTTCTGTAATTCCTATTTGTGAGCTCTGTCATAATTGGCATCATTGAATTTTATACTGTTGATTTATGACGTTGGCTGCTGAGATCCTAATCTGTGAGCTCTGTCATAATTGTTATCATTGCTTAGTCAAAAATCCCAACACACATGAAGAGCTTTTTTGCAGTCAAAGTCAGTAGTTGGCCAAATAAAGAAAGGCTGTTTAGAAAAAGGTAGTTTACTGTTGTTTGGCATGTTTGTTCTTTATGTCCTAGAGTGCTATTAGGGTAGCCACAATAGGCTTTAGAAGGGAAAAGAAAGTACCCTGGGATAGTTATACCCAGGCATTATAAGTGTTCTTAGACCAGCTGGGATAGCAATACAGCTGGGCCTCCCCTAGGGAAATGAGATGCTGCAGTTGCATTGAACTTCCAAAGGCCAGAGGGGATAAAATTAAAGCTGAGGTATAGTTCCCCTGGGATGAAGATGCTATAGCTGCATTAAAATCCTGATACTAGCTAGAGTGAGAGTACAGCTGGGTTACTTCTCCCTAAAATGGCTGTAAGTTTATCTGTATATGTCTTATGAGTGGTTTTAGGGAAGAGCTCTACTACTACTGTTCAAGCATAGAGAGCCTAAAACCATCATTTTGGTGGATGTCTAGAGAAAAAGCTGCTGACCTGATGATTTATAATGGTGTCGTGTTCTGAGGCGCGGCACAGACACACAACGGGGAATCCTAACCTTGGGATTGGATCCGTACTAAGTCTTGGTTAGATGACAGGGAAGGCAGTAGCGTTTACCTTGCGGCCCTGGATGAATAATTCTCTACTAGGCGTGGCTAGAGAGAGGCGCAGAAATACAGAAGACACAAAGACAAAAATGTGAATAGAACTTAATTTTATTGGTGAACATGGAATGGAATATATAGTGGTTATGAATACCACAAAACACTACCAGGACGGTAGGATCACTTGCCACAAGCATGCATGGGGCGAGTAAGTTGCGCAGAGTCAGGAAACCAAACAATCATATTTCCTGAAGCGGAAGCCAGATCATTTTGAGAGGCAAAAGCAAAAGCAAGAGATTTGTCTTCAAAATGGCCCAACAAAGGCAAAATCAAAACATGGTGAATGCTGTTATTCACAACATTGCCCCCCTCTAGATTGGCCTTTGGGGGGTGATACTTGCAGAGGAACTTGGCGTGTACGCAAGCAAAAGGACGGCCACTGGAGAGGAGCTTTACAGTGTACTCAGATCCTCATTTGAAAGTCACTTCTAAAGGACCAATCCACAGGGAGTCCAGTTTGTGCGCGTGCCCACCCACACAGTGTTGATAGTATAGGACATGGTCACCAACACCAAACTCAGGCAAGGGGGAGCGTCCTGCATTGTCAGGAGAGAGTTTGAGCATCTTAGTCTTATATGCGGAAGTGTAGGCAGTGGCCTGTATATCAATGATGCGGTTGACTAAGTCTTTGATGTGGTTGTCAGGGTTCATGGCCTTATCAGAGGAGAGTAGGGGAACCCCCAAGAGTGACAGAGTGGTGGCTTCACGCCCATACAACATGGCAAAGGGGGAGTACCCTGTGACCTGATGCTTGCTCAGGCAATAGCCAAAGAGTGCAGCAGGTAAGTATAGATCCCAATTGGCAGCACCAGAGTAGGTGAGTTTCCTCATGATAGAAACCAGTGTTGAGTTGGCACGCTCAACTACCCCATTAGGGGAAGGATTATAGGGGCAGAGAAAGACTGATGAGTTCCTAGAGCTTAAACAACAGAGGTTATAAGTTTGGCATTGAAGTTGGTTCCATTGTCTGATAACAGCACTTGAAGACAGCCATGGCAATAGAAAACATCCTGCAGCAGGAAGGCAGCGGTAGTCTTAGCAGTGATGTCTTTAGTAGGGCAAGCTTCTACCCACTTGCTGAAGTGGTCAACGGCAATCAGGATAAAGCAGCATCCGGAACGTGAGCAGGGGAGAGGGCCTACAGTATCAATGCTAACTGTGTGAAAGGCATGTTGAGGGGGAACCAATTTAAACTCGTGAGAAGCAGCTTGGGGCCTCTGAAGTTGGCAGTCATGGCAACTAGCTATGACATCTGGGATCAACAGGCAAAGATTCTCCCAGAAGTAATTCTTCTGAAGCCAGTCAAAGGTCTTGGCAATGCCTCCATGGTCAGTTTTTTTATGAGCTTGCGACACTAAAGAGAGGCAAAGACTGGGGCGCACGTATGGCAGGTATTGACCCCACACCTTCTTGAAGAGTTGGTTATCACGTATGAGGGTGCCTTCAGACAATTTGGACAGGGCAAGTTGAACCTCTTCTGTCTTGCTTTACCAGGAAGAAGGGTAGCCAATTAGCTTGTACAGGCGGTCTGCCTCAGCAGGATGTAGGGCAAGGATGGGCATTTGGGACAACCCATCAGTGTTCTGATGTTGAATCCCGGGCAATGGAGCACAGTGAAGTCGTAACCTTGCAGGTGGAGAGCCCATCTGGCTAAGCGTCCTTCAGGCTCCTTAAGTTGTTGTAGCCATTTGAGCAAAGCGTGGTCAGTGACAACAGTGAAATGGGTACCATACACGTAGTGGCAGAATTGCTTGACTGCATGCAGCACAGCAAGACACTCCTTCTCTGTAACACTATAATTCTTTTCATGCTTATTCAGCACACAGGAAGTATAGGCTACAGGGTGGTCCACACCTTCATTGTCAAGCTGAGCCAAGATAGCCCCAATAGCAAGGTCACTAGCATCAGTGTACAATATGAATTCCTTATTGTAATTGGGGTACACTAAAATGGGTGCTTCTTTGAGTTTCTGCTTTAGAGTCTTGAAGGCTTGCTGTTGGCTGGCGGTCCATTCAAAAGGGACATTACACAATAGTTGGACCAGGGGTTTGCTAGTATCAGCAAAATCAGGGATGAATTTTCTATAGTAACCCATCATGCCCAGAAAGACTTGTACTTCTCAGAAGTTGGTGGGCAGAAGCATTTTGTCAATGGCTTCAACCTTCTTGGTCATAGGACAAATTCCTGTTTGGGTTACTTCATGGCCCAGGAATTCAAGGCGCTCTTTGAAGAAAGCACACTTAGAGGGCTTTAACTTGAGGCCAGCTTCTCGGATCTTTATGAACACCTCTTTAAGATGGGCTAGGTGATCTGTGAAAGTTGCGCTGAAGACTGTTATATCATCTAGGTAGATTAAGACACACAATAACTTCAAATCACGGAGGATGGAATCCATGGCTCTCTGGAAAGTTGCCAGGGCATTACAGAGCCCTTGCAGCATGCAGGTAGGTTCAAACAATCCTTCTGATGTGATGAGTGCAGCCTTCTGACAGTCTTCAGGAGAGAGGTCAACTTGCCAGTAGCAAGACGCCAAATCCATGGCAGAGAAAAACTTAGAACCTCAAGTCGTCAAAGAGCCTCATCAATGCGCAGTAGGGGATAGGAATCTTTCTTGGTTAGAGAATTCAACCTTCAATAGTCCATCACAATCTGGTGTCCTCCATCCTTTTTGTTTAAGATGAGCAGAGGGGAAGCCCAGGGACTTTGAGAGGGAGCTAGCAGACCAGCATCTAGCAGTTGTTTGAGCTCCTTAGAAACCTGCGCATCTTTCACTTGGCTGCGGCGGTATGGCTTGGTACAAAAGGGGGGAGCATCTCCTGTGTCAATCTGATAAATCACACCTTTGGCTAGCCCATAATCAGTACTTCTTTAGCAAAGATGTCTGAGAACTGGTCTAGTAAATCAAGCACCTCTTTCTGTTGAACCTGGGACAACTGAGGAAAGTCTTGGGTAGTGAACAGAGATAGGACTTGAGGCTCGTCTTTGGGTAGGTTAAAGTCTTGAAACGTTCCAAAAGGGTGAAGAGACAAGACGTCAGGAGCACTAACATTTTTCTGTAACCAACAACCTGTCCTCTGGATACAGTCATAGGAAGCGCAGTAAGGTTGGCAACTAGTAATTGAACGGGATCCTTGTGGGAAACGTCCAGAATTCCAGGACAAAGGTAAGGCTTGTTATGCCCCAGCAAAGGAGGGGAGTACAGCTCTAAGAAAGTCCATTCAGGTAGTTCATATGATATCTGGGAGTCTAGGATAGCCTGAGAGCCTGGGGGGATGGTGATAGCAGACGTGGCCATGAGAGGGATTCCCTCAGTTGCAGGACAATTCATGGGAGGACACTTCATGTTGGTGGAATGGGTTTGGTATTTTAGGGTGAAAACTTGAGTGGGGTACTCCAGAGTACATGTCTTCAAACGTTTACCAGGAACTTTGATTGGCTCCTCAAAGATCAGAGGGACTTTGTACCCTAGGATAGAAAGATAACCATCCTTTAGGTTGATGATCCATTATATTCCCAAAGAAACTGGGTACCAACCAAAAGGTCATAGATCTCATTTTCTAGAACAACAGCTGGCGCAGCCAACAGGAGTTTACCAAATCACATTGGCAAGGCGGAGTACGCGCCAATGGTGCGAGTCATGGAGAGACCAGCAGTGTCATAGGATTGATGGTAGTTGAGGTCAGGGGCCAGCTTAAGTTTCTTCACCAGTTTAGAAGAAACAACGTTGACAGGAGAACCAGTGTCCAGGAAAGCTTTGATCTTGACTTTTTGAATAGATATCTCTACTTGGGTGGTGGTGCGTCCAAAGGGTGGCAGAACAGCCAAGATATCCTGTGCCTCAGCTAGTTCCTTGTCCCATTTCTCAGTCATGCATTGTAGTCCCAGAAACTCCTTATATACAGTTTGGAGAGGGAGTGAGATAGATACATTCTTGAAAATGGCGTCTGCAACTTCAGCAGCTTCCTCTGATGATTCCACTAATACAGGGGACCGTTTTGCCTGAGTAAGATAAGGGCGGGAGACAACTGCTTTGGCCTCAGACAAGGGCTTGGTGGTTGTTGTAGTCTTCCCAGATTGCAGCTTGTAGGGAACGGTAATAGTCTCAGGAACAGCAAGAACAGAATACCCGTATGCATCATGGTCTTCAACATCAGATTCATCCACATCAGAATTGTCAGAAATGTCATGGAACAGGAGGAGGATAGGAGGAGCTTCATCATCAGCAGGTTCAGAGTCAGTAGCAGTTGGGGGTGTAGGAGGAGACTTGGAAGAATTGTCAACCAAGAGCGTCTCCGCCTCTAGGTTGACTGTTCTTTTCCCGACTGATCCTTGGGATCAGCTCCTTCAACCTGCGGATTGGTGCAGACGCAAGAGTGGTGGCCTATCTGACTGCAGTTGTGGTAACCTTGACTTCAAAGAGGATTTTGGGAGTTCATAGTGAGGATACAAGGGCCGCGAGAAGAGGAGCCAGAGTTGGAAGCGGAACAACTTTCCCGAAAAACTTCCCCAGAATGGGTAAGATGCATATCTTGGAGCAGTGTCTTTATACTTTTCATGGAGGATAGCATAGCCTTGTGGGCCTTGAAATGGAGGCATAGGAGTTGATTCACCTTGAGGGCCTGGGCGTAGGCCATATATGCTTCAGCACCGTCAATTGTCTGCTTGTTATTAACTGTTGTCCCTCCATGTAAAATCTGTCAGCAAATTCAGCTAATGTCTCTTTGGGCTTGAAGGATATGTGCATGAAAGCATCCTTTTTCACCTCCAGGCTAAGATCACCACCAAACTTGTTAATCAGGAGCTGTTTCATGTCCTCCCAGGTCTCAATGGAGGGCAGCTCTGGTATAACTACCTCTTGACAGGTTGGGTGTAGGCAAGTCAGAATGTGTTCCTTCTTAACCTCATCTGATGCTCCTCTCATAGCAGTCTTGTAAATAATTTAGAAAGCTGTGATAGTCAAGGTTTTAGGATCAAAGACTTGCTTAAAAGTAGGCTTGAAGTGTGCCTTGGGAGCTGGACCACCATTTCTGCTATTGAGTACATTTATGCGCAGGGAGAACTCAGCTTCAGATTCAGAGGGGGGTTGTCTAGCCCACAGTTGTCAAACACTTTCTTCAAGGGTCTTCAGAGTCTTGGTGGTTCTGGCACCTGTAGTGTTGGCTAGAGCGTTCTGTTGTTCAGTAACATCTAGGCGTTGTCCTTGGGTAGTGATAACTGTGGAGAGCTTAGCCAGTCGCAAAGTAAGGGATGGCCCCACTGATAGGCAAGGGGCAAATCTGTTGTTTACTGAATCAATCAACTCACTCATCTCCTGTACGTCCCTGTCCAACTCAGTCTGGTCTTGTTTCAAATGATCCACCTCATTAGCTAGGGCAATCAACTCTCTGGCACAGTGGATTTGAGGAGCCCCTGCTAAACCAGGACAACAGCCATCCTCCTTGTTAACCCCATGTGGACTAGCAGCAGCTGTCACTTCTCTACGTAAAGCAGCAATTTCCTGCTGTAGTTCAGCGACCTGAGCAGTCAGCGCAAGAACCTGGGGATCAGGTTGAGGCATTTCAGTAAGATGTCCTTGGCTACAAGTGGAAGCACGTAATTCCTGGATGGCTTCCCAGATTTTCTGCTCTCTGTCCACCAGATCATCAGCAGGAGGAGAAGGCGGAGCATCAGGTTTGGGAGAGGACAGCTCATTCACCTGACCCTGAAGTTTGGCAATAGTGGCAGCAGTGGTAGCTCTCTCTTGATTGAATTCTGCACTGAGCTCATTTAGACCTTGGGCTGCAAGGTCAGCTACCTGTTGCAATTGCTCAAAGTAATAGACACTGAATGCATTGAGCTGTTGCACTAGGCGCTCAAAGTCAGAGAGATAAGCGTTTAGGGTGGAGTCTACTTGAGTTTGCAGGGTTGTTCTAACTGGTGAAACTTGTGTAGACGCTCTCTCACGTACTCAGAGGTGGACTGGCACATTCACTTGATGGAATTGACTAAGCGTGTTTGAGAGGTGACCAAATCACGCTGATTGTCATATATCAGGGAGAACAGGGAATGAATCCATTGTTGGTAGGTGGCAAACTGGTCCCAATGATGGGTAACAGCTGCTTGTAGAGACAAGATTTCTTGAACGTGGAGGCCCAACACCATCTGGTGGTGGGCCAAGGCGGGCTGTACAAAGGGTGACAGCAGATGATCAGCGGAGCCAGCTGCTGGGAGGAGGTGTTGTGGAAACTGAGGGGCCACAATTAACTCATAGTATTTGGCACGGCTAAACTGTAACTGAAGGCGAGGGATGGCCCCGTCCCAAGCTATCCCAAGGGCTACCGGCATGACTTGTTCCAAGTCAGGGGTACCCATAGGGTAAGCAACTAAGCAGGGACCATTCCCAAGGTTCAGTACAGTAGGAAAAATAGGCAGGTTGGCAATGTCTTCCTCAATAGGAGGGCTGGTAATTTCAGGCGAGGTTGACTCCCAAATAGGCAGAGGCAAGGGACCTGCAAACGTAGATGGAAAAGGGATAACCAAGGGGCTTACAGCCCCTGTAGTGAGCATCATTTTTGTTGTGTTCTGAGGCGCGGCACAGACACACAATGGGGAATCCTAACCTTAGGATTGGATTTGTACTAAGTCTTAGTTAGATGACAGGGAAGGCAGTAGTGTTTACCTTGCGGCCCTGGATGAATAATTCTCTACTAGGCGTGGCTAGAGAGAGGCGCAGAAGTACAGAAGAAACAAAGACAAAAATGTGAATAGAACTTAATTTTATTGGTGAACATGGAAATGGAATATATAGTGGTTAGGAATACCACAAAACACTACCAGGATGGTAGGATCACTCACCACAAGCATGAGTGGGGCAAGTGAGTTGCGCAGAGTCAGGAAACCAAACAATCATATTTCCTGAAGCAGAAGCCAGTTCATTTTGAGAGGAAAAAGAGAAAGCAAGAGATTACTCTTCAAAATGGCCCAACAAAGGCAAAATTGAAACATGGTGAATGCTGTTATTCACAACAAATGGTGTCTATGTAGTGGAGTTAGTTACTTTAAAAATACCCAAGTTAATCACTTGGGGAGCAAAGAAAAAAGTGTAGCATCAAGAGAGTCCCTGTCTGTCATGAATGACATTTCAATACTTGTATTAAAAACCCAGGAATTGAACCCTGGGCCTCAGGAAAAGCCTTGTGTTGACCAGGGTAGACAGGAGCCTGCCAGACTGCCAGTTGGGCCAAATTCTGGTATGCCAGAGATGCCTTGCCCCAACCAGGAGGAACAGGAACCTGTCAGCCTTTCAAGTGTTGAGACTGGAAGTTTGATATCAACATTGGAAACCCTGTAATTAAACCCTGGCCCTCCAAAGGACAATTGAGTCACCCAGGAGAGATGTGGACCTGCCAACTCACTGAGTTGCAAACCTGAGTTTTTGAATTACTCTGAGACCTGCCAGCTTCATAAGAATGATTCCCCAAATGGTCACCAGATTGCTGTCAACCTTGTGTCACTAAAGACTCAGATCTACAAAGAAGTTTTAGCTTACCTAAAGGAGGTTAAAACAAGGCCTACTGCTAGCCCTGCCAATGATCACCAGCTGCCACCAGTCTCCAGTCCAGAAGAGGTATTGCAATTGGCCTTCTCAGGTGATATGGTTACAGTAGCCGCATAAAAAAGCGTCGTCACTTCTGTTCATCAGAGTAAGCACAACTAGGATCTGTTACCCTTGAAACCAGAAGCCAAGGTCTATGTCCTGCCAGTGAACTGTCCACAGGCCTGATTCTGCAAAAAGCAACGAAGCAAAACCACCTGGTATAAGAACCCCAGAAGTATGGGGATGATCATATCATCATTTTTGATGATAAAGTTTATGAACCTTTGGTTCAGGCAATTCTACCTTATTTATTTTTAGTGATCTTTCATCTCCACTCTGGCCAAGTAGACAACCAGGCAACCGCCCTCTCCAGATACCAACCTTTTGACTCTTCTCAGGCACTATACTGTCCCCCTGGATCTTCCTTTGGACCTGTGCATTTTAACAAATACCCGCCAAACCCCACCTACTCTGAGTTCAACTTGAAGAACATATTTATTGTTGGCCCTTGGCAAGGACTAGAAAGGCCAAATCTATATGATACAAAGGAAAATGGTACAAGGTGTTGCCCTTATTGTTCAAAGACAAGTACAATTATCTACCTGCCTACTTTGTCTGCATGAATCCTTCCTTAACCCTGCAACCAGACCACCCAATGGAGTCTATTACCACCACTGAGACCAGGTTCACCCAGCTATTTGTAGTAATCTATATTACTTTGACAGGATTGGTGGACTATGTGGTGCCCAACTCCGGGCCCTGGTCTTTACTTGGGTGTTCCTTATCTTAAATTATCATGCTAGCACCCATCCTATGGTAGGCATTACCCACTGGCCTGGCCGAACTCTGTCCCAAGTTAACCAATGCCTCTACCCATGCCTGGCTTTCTAACATTATGGAAATCTTTTACAAACATGGTAACCTGGTCCCCAAGATGTTGTTTACACTTGGAGCAACTTGTATTCTTTTTTTGTGATAATCACTTATTACACCCATAAGGCAATTACCTTCCTGATACTCTCATGGATGAAGAACCAACCCATCAAAGAACTGAAAGACCCTGCACTTGGTGCAGAACCCAAGAACCCAGCCATGTCACAAGTACAGAATATGATAGTGAAACAGACCAAAACCAAGGTGGACATGTTCCAGATGGGCAAACTCACCATAGAAGAAGCTCACCAAGCCATGTCAGTCCTCCGTCTTCACTTCCAAGCCAACACCAACGCCTACCCCAGTGATACTGGGAAGGTCTTGGGGGTGGCCACCATGCTGTCAAGACACACTGGATTGATTTGGAAAGGCCACTGCTGAAGATGCCAAACTTTGCCTTGACTACTCAAGATTTGAGGCCAAACTCATGAGCACTGGCAGCAACCAAGACACCAGATACTATGCGCTGAACTCTATGTTAGAGATCCAACAAGGGAACCACCTTATCCAAGCCTATGTTGATGAGTTCCTTAAATTAAAGACTTGCACCCAACTGGAGGATGAATTAGCTGCCATTATCTTCAGGAAAGGAGTTAATTTAGCCATAAAAGACCTGTTGAAACACCATCTGCTCACACTGATCCTGGAGGAACTACTACCCCTATGTAAAGGCCTGAGCTTGAATCAAGAAGGTCAGAACTTGTATCCTACCCGTGTTGGCAGAACTGCAACACCAAATCAACCAGGAATGTCCCCAGAAGAATTACAATACCACTATCAAGATGGGTTGTGTTTTTACTGCCATGAGGCAGGACATCTCACCAGAGCTTTCCCTAAGAAGATTACCTATCCTGTATCCTTGGCACAAATAAACACCTCTGCAAAATCTTAAAAATTCATCCAAGTGACCATAGAACTATTGGGAAACAAGCACCAGATTGAATTTTTTATTGATACAGGAGCCAATAAAGGTTTCATTGGCGCCAGCCTGGCAAAGAAACTAGGCTTGGCAGCTTCAGAGTGCAGCCTACAAGTAATTATGGGAAACAGCTCTCTGGACACTGGTTACTAATGCAAACAAGAACTTTCCTTGACACTTGGACAAAACGTGTATCTGTTGCCCCTGATCCTCTTGCTAGGATTACCTCATCCCCTAATACTGGGTTAATTCTGGTCTGACAGACACAGCCTGATCTTGAACTATTGCAAACAGACTGCCACGCTGGGACAACCTGAATCTTATGACACTGTTACCTTCTGTATAAGCCCTGGCAGAACCCCAACCAACAGACTCCTGACCATAAAGATAGAACCTAATGTTGGGATACTACCTACCCCCCTGCAGAAATGAGGCCACGTGTTTAGAAAAGAAGAAGCCACAAAACTATCCAGCCATTAAATCTACAATCACACTATAGACCTGTTACCAGGGACCCAACCACACCACAGCCTCTTCTAAAGGTGCAACCACTGCAAACAAGTAGCCTTGAAAGCATAACTAGAGGAAATGACATAAAAGGGTTTCATCCAAGTGTCAAAGGCCCCCTGCTTGTCACCAATACTGTTTGTAGGAAAAAAAGATGGCGGAATGCGCCCATGCATAAACTCCCAGAAACTAAACAACATTACAGTAAAGAACCACTATCCCTTCCCCAACGCTGATGACCTCTGTGATGTACTGACTAGATCCCAGGTGTACTAAAAAATTGACCTAAGAGACGCCTCCAACCAGATCCAAATCAAAGACAGAGACAAATACAAGATGGCCTTCAAAACCAGATATGGGTTATACCAATACCTAGTAATGCCATTTGGCTTGTGCAATGCCTCCAACACTTTCCAAAGGATATTCAACACTGTCCTAGGCAATTACCTTGACCAATTTTGTGTTTCATATTTGGAAAACATTCTCATATACATCAAGTCACACAAAGAGCACCTATAACACCTGGACTGTACACTGGAAAAACTCTCCCAGGCCAACTTACACACCAAGCTTAAGAAATGTGAATTTTTTCAGTCTGAGGTAAAATTCCTAGAATACATAGTGAAGACTGGCGGTTTTGCCATGACACAAGACAAAGTAGAAGCAGTGACAGCCTGGCTGGTGCCCAAATGCAGAAAGGATGTGAGAAGTTTTTTGGGCCTGGCAAATTATTGCAGGGATTTCATCCAAAAAGTTTCTCTGATTACCTTGCCTCTTACCTGTCTATGCTCTGACAAGGTCCTGTTTTTCTGGACCCTGGAATGTGCCACCGCCTTAGAAACCTTGAAGCTTGCTTTTGCCTCTGCCTCTGTCCTGGTCATGCCAGATCCATTCAAACCATTTTTACTGGAAACCAACACATCTGACTTTGCGGTGGGTGGGGTCCTTCTTCAGGAAGGAGGGAATAGTATGCTACATCCTGTAGCATTATTGTAAAATATGTAGCCTGGGTGCTGATTTCTACAAATAGTTAGTCTACTACTTCTTTATATTAATACTATACCTGTTGTGGTATAGTGACAGTCTGGGTAAGAACAGAAGAATATAAGAAGATAATAAGACAAAACTGGTTCTTTATTTGATATGTTAGAAGGTTATATGGTGGGGGCGGGGGAAGGATTGCCAAAGGAAAGAGGCACAAAAAGAAGGACTTGTCATATGGAGGCAGTGGATAATTGGCATTGGAAAGTGCCTGGGCAAGAAAACAACCAGTTTCAAGCACCTTGCCAAATGGAGGAAAGTGGCTCTTAAATGCTTCAATTCTATTATTAGCCCCAGAAGTAAAGACCAAGCTCTATGCACAATTAACCCTTGATTTAAACAGCGCTTTTTAGGAGCAATTAAACAAGTTTACAGGCACAAAATAGCAAACACGGCAAAACAAGTGGGTAATCAAGCCATTGTTCTATTGCCCTTAACATAAACAGACTATGTTTTGGCTGATCCATTCAATAAGGCAACATTTCCCCCCCCACTGGATCAGACAAACAGGTTAAATTGTGTGACACCCTTGGGAGGCAGGCCTGACAGGCAGATATCCAAATAAAACCCAAATAACAGCAATCAGTTGTGTTTCCTGGCTGAATTTCAGGTAGTGAAACAGTTGGGGAAGTATTGGCAGAGTCTTTTCAGTCCTCAATAGTTGCTTGTTCCTTATTCCTTGTCCCTTATAACTTACATCTTCTAACTATCACAAGAAGGACAACAACCCATGTAATATTTTAAATAGGCTTTTTTTTGGGCTGTTGTCCTCATTAGAGCTTACTCTTGATCACTAGGAGCAGCACAAATTTATTGAGTGTGTACTCTAGTAATCAATTGCGCAGAAAAGGGCTCCTTCAGGATGCAGGAGTAGGGGTCAGTCATCTGGATGATCTGGGCTGGGCCTTGCCATAAGGAGGCCAGTTTGGATTCTCTTCCATAGCCTCTGTTGCTGAAGAAGTATGTAGAGTCTTCTATGGTGTATGTGAACAGGGCAGATTGTTTGGAGGAAGCTTGTCTAATGCCTTGGAGCTTATGATTTAAGTTCACAGTATATGCTTCTGATTGTAGGCAACCAAGGTTCTGGAAGATCATGGAGATAGGCTTCTGGAGATGCTGCAAGGCTGGGATCTACCAGAGAGTATAACAAGGGTGGGAGTTCTGGTGATTGTCCATATAATAACTGGAAGGGTGGTTTTCCAGTAGGGTGGTGGCATCCAATGTTGTATGCAAAGGTGGCTCTTGGCAAGAAGGTATCCCAATCTGTCTCATGTTGGTGACTGAACTTCTGGAGTATCTGGACCAGGCTCCCATTAGTGCGCTCTACCATGCCATTTGTCTGTGGGTGATGAGAAGTGGATAGTGTCCCACAAATTCCCATCAGTTGGTTGAGACAGGGGATGATATGACTGGTGAAATTGGTACCAGTGTCCGTCAGCAAAATCTGGGGGCAACCATGTTTGTATATGATATTCTCCAGGATGAACATGGCTGTCGCCAGTGCAGATTGGTTGAGAATTGCCTTGTTCTCTACCCATTTATTCAGATGATCAATAGCCACAATGATGAACTTGTTGTGACTGTTGGCAGCTGGCAGGGGGCCCACTACGTCAATGGCTACAGTGTGGAAGGCAAACCCAGGGCATACAAGTATGTGTTGGAACTTGGTAACCTTAGGTCTCTCAATGTTGCAGTCATGACAGGTGGCTAGCGTATCTACTACATCAGTGTACATTCCCTCACAGAAGCAGTACTGTTGTAGCAGGGCTAACATCTTCTTTATACCACCATTACCAGTAGTCTTGTGAGTGGCCACCACTGAGTCCATGCGTAGGGATGGGCGTATGTACGGTAGCCAAGAGTCTTCACAAAGCTTCAGGAGTTGTCCCTTAGAGACCTTGGTGTCAACAGCTATTTTCTTGAAAGCCCTCTGTATCTTACTGGCTCCTCTCCTCACAAAGAAGGATCCTCTATAAGCTTGTCATAGAGAATGTCAGCCATGGAGGATACTAAGGCAACAGTAGGAATGCAGGAGAGACAGTCAGCATTCTGGTGGACAGCTCCATCTTGATGAATGATTTTGTAGCCGTAGGCCTGGAGCTTACTGGCCCAATACTCCAGAAACCCTTCAGGATCCTTGAGGTTATTCAGCCATTGCAAGGAGGCATGGTCTGTTGCCACTGTGAAGTGTACCCCATGGAGATACACTCTGAACTGCTGGTAGGAGTATATTACAGCCAGACACTCCTGTTTGGTGAAAGTGTAGTTCTTCTCATGAATATTGAGCTTGCACAAGCAGTATCTAACATGATGTTTGAGTCCTTCAGAGTCCAGTTGGGAGAGGACACCCCCAATAGCAGTCAGGCTAGCATCTTTATGAACCACAAACAGCTTGGAAAAGTCAGGGTAAACTAGTACTGGGGCTGCAGTCAGTATTCCCTTGAGAGCAGCACTTGCTGTCTTGAAAGCCAGGCCCCAGAAGAAGTCCACACAAGCTTGAAGGAGTTGGAACAGTGTATTTCCCAGGGAAGCAAAGTTGGAGATAAAGCGGCAATAATAGCCAACCAACCCCAGTAAGACCTGGATGTGCCTATTGCTTACAGGCACCTGTATCTTCTTAATGGCCTCTACCTTGAGAGGTACAGGACAGGGGCCATCACAACTGATGATGAACCCAAGGAACTCCAAGTGCGGATTGAAGAAGTTGCATTTCTTTGGATCCAGCTTAAGCGTAGCAGCCAGCATACATTTGAACACTTCTTCCAGGTGTTCCAGGTGTTTGTTATAGGTGCAAGAGAAGACGTTAATGCCATCCAGGTAGACCAGGGCACATGAGGGCTTGAGATCCCCCATCACAGCGTCCATAGTTTGTTGGAAGATGACTGGAGAATCAGAGAGACCCTGAGGCATCCTGGTAGGTTATAACAGCCTTTGGTTGGCAAAGATGGCACACTTCTCTGGGTCAGCTGAAGGGATATCAATCCGCCAGTAGCCAGGTATTAGGTCTATGGCTGAGAAAAACTTGGCAGAGGGGACCCAGTAGGCAATATCTTCTTGCATTCTCACAGTGCAAGAATCCAACGTTTTTGATTGCAAGGCAAAGCCAACCAGCAGAGGGGCATCATAAAGCACTGTTGTAAAGGAACAATAAGTGCCAGGGTCAGGCACAGGCTTGTCAGGGGGGAGAGGAGGGCAGTGAAACCACAAATGCAGCCAAGGATTTCTCCTTGTCCTGGCTGCTTAGTAGTTTTTTGAGTGATCCTTATTGTACTCCTCAATGCCAGAATAATCAGTGAATTCTTCCTTGCTCTGACTAGCCTGAGGTTTAGTTGCTGAAGAACCATCAGGAGTGATGAAGGACTTCTATTAGGTTCCCAGGGAGACTCCAGTGTATCTGCTGAAGGTGCAATTAAGGAGACATCCTCTTCATTGCTTCTGTGACAGTGGTGGGAGTCAGGAAGGGGCAATGGAGTATGGATCTTCTGAGAGGGGGACCATCAGCTTTAGAATTCCCATGCAACCCCATTAGAGTCTCAGGGGTACTAATTGCTGAGGCATCTTCAAGGTTTTTGCTTAGTTGGTCCTAAAGGGAGTCAAGGAGAGCACATTAGGCATCCAAATCATCTAGCCACTTTTTCTTTTCCTGAAAGGCCAGAACTAATTACTCTTCTAGAAACCTCATCCGGCTTACTTGAGCCTTTATAGTATCCTGAAGAGCAGAGAATTACATGGTGCAGCTGTTATGGATGTCTTCTGGCTTAGGAGTTTTCTGTTGATGATCATAGAACTCCAGTGCATCATGCTGATTAATCTGGGTGTGTACCAAGGAAGAAAGGAAATGTTCTATCTTGCTCATCCATATAGCCATTCCAGAGTGGGAGTGAACAGCTTCTGATATATTTTGAGCAAGGTTTGGGGGGCAAGAGAAGAGGCCAGAGCAGCTACCAGTTTGGAGGGTGCCAGAATTAAGGGAGATTCCATCAGGAGAACAAACAGAAGAAGAAGGAGGAGGAGAATATTGACAGCATAATTCCTTCACTAAGGCAGGATCCAAGGAGCAGGAGCCACGGTTCATGCCAGTTGCTTCAGCCATGGGGTCAGGCTGAATTGATATCAAGGAGGTAAAGGCTTCTTCAATGGAGTTCATCCAGAAGATCATACTTGACTGGGAGCTGGCAATTTCCAAAAGTTGCTGGCAGTTAGACAACAACTGGCTTAGTCCTGGTTGATCATAAGAAGAGCCATGGAGTCTACCAGATAGAGATCCAGAAGCAGTGAAGGTTGATACTGGAGTGGGTTGGACAGAAGGAGCTGCAGGTATAGGCAAGGACATCTCTCCCTCCACAAAAACAGGGCCACGGGGGTAGGAAGAGAGAAAGCTGTGGTTTATTCAAGCCATGAGCGCCAATATCGTAAAATATACAGCTTGGGTGCTGATTTCTACAAATATTTAGTATACTATTTCTTTATCTTAATACTATACCTGTTGTGGTATAGTGACAGCCTGTGTTGTGAATGCCATCATTCACCATGTTTCAATTTTGCCTTTGATGGGTTATTTTGAGGACAAATTTCTCTCTTTCACTTTCCCCCTTGAAATGAGCCTATATCCAAACTGGGAAATACAATTTTTTGGTTTCCTGACTCTGCACAACTCACTTGCCCCACTCATGCTTGTGGCAAGTGATCCTACTGTCCTGGTATTTTTTTGTGCTATTGCAAACCACTATATATTAAATTTCTTATTCAGCAATAAAAATTAAGTTCTATTCACAAATTTGTCTTTGTGTCTTCTGTACTTCTGCGCCTCTCTCTAGCCACAACTAGTAGAGATTATTCATCCAGGGCCACAAGGTAATTAAATAGCCTTCCCTGTCATCTAACCAAGACTTAGTACAGATCCAATCCTAAGGTTAGGATTCCCCATGGTGTGTCTGTGCCGCGTTTCAGAAAATGAAAGCCTGGGTAAGGAAAGAAAAATATAAGAAGATAATAAGACAAAACTGTTTCTTTATTTGATATGTTTGAAGGTTATATGGTGGTGGCGGGGGGATTATTGCCAAAGAAAAGAGGCACCAAAAGAAGGACTTGCCACATGGAGGCAGTGGAGAATTGACATTGGAAAGTGTTTGGGCAAGAAAACAACCGGTTTCACACGCCTTGCCAAATGGAGGAAAGTGGCTCTTAAATGCTTCAATTCTATTATTAGCCCCAGAAGTAAAGACCAAGCTCTATGCACAATTAACCCTTGATTTAAATAGCACTTTTTAGGCGCAATTAAACAAGTTTAATGGCAAAAATAGTAAACATAGCAAAACAAGTGGGCAATCAAGTGATTGTTCTATTGCCCTTAACATAAACAGACTATGTTTTGGCTGATCCATTCAATAATGCAACAAGCATATTACTCCAAGAAGATGCTGTCTGCTGAAGGAAACTACCCAATATACAACAAGGAGATGCTTGAAATAATGAAGACCCTGAAACATTGGCACTGGTACTTATATGGCGCTGAATTCCCATTAACGGTCCTAACTGATCACAAGAATTTGGTTCATTTCTTTAAACCCAGACAGCTGAACCAGAGACAGGCCATATGTTCTCTAGAACTGGCAAACTACACCCTGAAAATTGACTATAAACCCAGGAAAGTCAACATAGTACCTGACACACTTAGCAGAAGAGCAGGCATGATTCCCTCCACATCTGAGACCAATGACCACAACACTCACATACTCATTGACCCTGCCAGCCTAGGCATCCAGCTGATGTACATGAAGATTATGGCCCAAAACCCAACATAATTGAGGCTCAGAAATTAGATAAGTACTTGGCAGAACTCATTATCAACTTGACCTCAGACCCAGAGAGCTTTCACCACAAGAAGGGATTCTCATTGAAAGGAACTACTCTGTTACTACATAACCAGATCTATTTACCAGAAGGCAAAACAAGGACCAAAGTACTCATAGACTATCATGACTTGAAGATGACCGGCCACCCTGGCAGACTCAAGATACTTCAAGGAATCAAGAAGAATGATGCTTGGCCCCAACTGGACAAAGACGTTGCCGCCTACATCAAAGGCTGTGAGACATTAAGAAGGACCAAAACCCATAGATCTAAACCTGAAGGCTTGCTAAGACCACTAGACATCCCAGCGGGACCCTGGAAGTCTGTTTCAATGGACTATATTATGGAATTACCCCCTTCCAATATGTTCAACACCATTCTAGTCATAGTAGATATATTTACTAAAACGTCCTACTTTGTCCCTACCACCACCCACTGCACTGCTGCAGAGACAGCTAGACATTTCCACAACTGCATCCTAACTCAACACAGAACTCTGGCAGAAATCATCACTGATAGGGGCCCCCAATCAACCTCCAACTACTGGACTCAGGTGATGAAAGACTTAGGAATCAAGCAATGTGTGTTTACCTCTTACCACCCACAGACAGACAGCCAAACTGAAAGAGTGAACCAGATTCTTGAACAATACATCTGATTCTATGCCAGCGCTGATCAGGATAACTGGGCTAAGATGCTACCCATGGCAAAGTACACCTACAAAAGAGAAGACCATGTGTCTACTGGAATGTCCCCTTTCAAAGCCAACTATGGGTTTGATCTCACCTGGGACCCCAAGATTGGTGAGAAAGAAGCCAACACTACTGGACGCCCCTGAATATAACAGATCCATGACACACAAATCACCTGACTAGCCAATCTGAACCGTGCAGTAAAAACGTACAAAGCCTTTGCCAACTGTAAACAAACCCCTGGTCAACTCTGGAAAGTTAGAGATGAAGTATACCTGGATTCCCTGAATTTACCCCTACATGTGCCTTGTAGGAAATTAGCTCACAGGAGAAGTGGCCCCCACAAGATCACCAAACTAGTTAGAGAGGTTGCCTAAAAACTGGACCTACCCTCCTCCTAAAAGATTCATAATATGTTACACCGCTCCCTGCTGTTCAGAAAATACAGAAATTTGTTTCCCCATCAACAACTCAAGACAGCCCACCACCCATCCAAACAGGCCGCTCTGAGGAATATGAAGTTGAATACATACACGGCAACAGAGCCTAATACTAAAAACACCAGTACTACGCCAAATGAAAAGGATCCCCACTAGAGAAAAGTACTTGGGAACCACTGAGTAACCTGGTTAATGCCCAAAAAGCTGTCCAACTCTATCTGAACAAAAAGAACCGGAAGGGAGGGCTCTTGGGGGAAGAAGGGGATGGTGTCAGGATTTACAATTCTTCCTTCCTGGAAACCCGGGCCCAAGAGTTAGATTTGAACCCTGATCCTGGATTCCCTCAGGCCGCCTGCCCGTGTTTTCCTAAGGCCAAGCCCCCGCAAGCTGATACCAAGAATGTTGGCCTGAATGGTAAAGCAATCCAAACTGAGGAAATCAGCGCACCAAATGGAGGTCTAATCAAAGAGCCTAATGGAGGCAACAAATTTTTAACCATTAGCTTCATAAGCTTGAAGTCTACACTGGCAACCAATCAAGAGCCATCCCCATAAGGAGGCACAGGCCTGCAGCCCAACCCCATGACCACAACTCTAAAGCAAGATAATCAAGTAGCTAATTTGAGAGTGCTGACCAATGAAAGAACTCCCAGCCTGGGTGCCATTTTGCCTCCTTTGAACCAGAGCACCCAGAACCCCGGGGCCTGCCTTCTCTTAGGCCCTGATGAATTCCCCATGGAAAATATTAAGTTTGGAAGTGGGGCACTATATAGACCAAAAAAAACCGCGCTCCAAACTTATTGCCATTTTTGAATAAAGGTTATGTTATTTTGGCTTACACAGCTACTGCCTTATTTTGTATTTGTCATCTAACAATTCAGTATGAGATCTCCTGGCCCTCCAGTCTCTCTGCCTGCAGTTTTCTGCCCTCCAGGTGTACCCTTTGGCCCGTCCACTTTACTGATTACCCCTTGAAAACCAAATATAAGGACTATACCCTGGAAAAGATACTCAAACTCAATCCTTTGGCCCACATACAATCAGCAGTTAGATACATCTGTCAAGGCCCATGGATATTCTCAACACCCAAATTGTTCAGAGGAAAATTCAACTATCTTCCTGCTTACAAGATCCACATGGAACCACCTGTGACACCCAAGCCAATGCCCACCGCCTCACCTGACCTCCCAACAGATCACACTGGCAAGCTATTTAGGATTGTGTATATTACCCTCACTGAGGTAATTGGCACAATAATCCTGGCCGTCAGCCTGTGGTCTTAGGTGGGGAAGTCCTTCTCCTACTTTTTTAAGTTAGTTTCTCTCTTGTGATGGGCTCTGCCCACAAAAAGACCGGCTTGTGTGATCCCCAAAATTAATAGGCCGGCTGCCCAAGCTTGAATCCCTGACTATGGCCACCAGAAACCCCACTACCCAGTCAAAATGAGATTCTAGGTCTAAGTAATGACTGGTTAAGTCATTGAGCACTACCAGCTTATTACTGGTTTCTTCTGCTGATACTGACCTCTGGAGTCTGGCCTTCTTAGTGTTCACTACCTGCACCATCTTTCTTGTTGTCCTTTAGGGTTCCTTTGGATATCTGTCAGTCATGCCTGCTTCCTAAGGATGTCACACAATATAACCTGTTTGTCTTATCCAGTGGGGGAAATGTTGCAACAGAATGGATCAACCAAAACGTAGTCTGTTTATGATAAGGGCAATAGAACAATTGTCCAATTGCCCACTTGTTTTGCTGAGTTTGCTAATCTATGCCTGTAAACTTGTTTAATTGCGCCTAAAAAGCAATATTTGAAATTAGGATTTATTGTGCATAGAGCTCGGCCTTTACTGCTGCAGCTAATAATAGATTTATAGCATTAAAAAGCTCCTTTCCTCCATTTTAAAAGATGTTTAAAACTGGTTTTTTCTTGTCCAAGCACTTTCAAATGCCACTTTTCCACTGCCTCCATATGACAAATCATTTTTTTGGTGCCTCTTTCCTTTGGCAATAATTCCCTTGCTGTCAGGATCCCAGTCTTGGGCGGCTGGCCCATTGCTTTCAGGGGTAATTTGGCCCAGGTTTTTGCAGACAAAGCCCACCATAAGAGAGGAGCTAACTTAAAAAGGTAGGAGACAGACTTCCTCACCCAAAACCACAGGCCAGCAGCCAGAATTATAGTGTTAATCACCCCAGTGAGGGTGATGTACACAATTCTGAAATGCTTGCCAGTGTGGTCAGTTGGGAGGCCGGGTGAGGAAGCAGGCATAGGCTTGGGTGTCACAGGAGGTTCCATGTGGATCTTGTAAGCAGGAAGATAGTTGAATTTTCCTCTGAACAATTTGGGTGTTGAGAATATCCATGGGCCTTGACAGATGTATCTAACTGCTGATTGTATGCAGGCCAAAGAATCAAGTTTGAGTCTTTTTTTCAGGGTATAGTCCTTATATTTGGTTTTCAAGGGGTAATCAGTGAAGTGGATGGGCCAAAGGGTACACCTGGAGGGCAGAAAGCTGCAGGAAGAGAGACTTGAGGGCCAGGAGATCTTGTACTGAATTGGTAGATGGCAAATACAAAATAAGGCAGTAGCTGTGTAAGCCAAAATAACATAACCTTTATTCAAAAATGGTAATAAGTTTGGAGTGTGGGGTCCTTTGGTCTATATAGCGCCCCACTTACAAACTTAATATTTTCCATGGGGAATTCATCAGGGCCTAAGAGAAGGCAGGCCCCGGGGTTCTGGGTGCTCTGGTTCAAAGGAGGCAAAATGGCACCCAGGCTGGGAGTTCTTTCATTGGTCAGCACTCTCAAATTAGCTACTTGATTATCTTGCTTTAGAGTTGTGGTCATGGGGTTGGGCTGCAGGCCTGTGCCTCCTTATGGGGATGGCTCTTGATTGGTTGCCAGTGTAGACTTCAAGCTTATGAAGCTAATGGTTAAAAATTTGTTGCCTCCATTAGGCTCTTTGATTAGACCTCCATTTGGTGCGCTGATTTCCTCAGTTTGGATTGCTTTACCATTCAGGCCAACATTCTTGGTATCAGCTTGCGGGGGCTTGGCCTTAGGAAAACGCGGGCAGGCGGCCTGAGGGAATCCAGGATCAGGGTTCAAATCTAACTCTTGGGCCCGGGTTTCCAGGGAGGAAGAATTGTAAATCCTGACACCATCCCCTTCTTCCCCCAAGAGCCCTCCCTTCCGGTTCTTTTTGTTCAGATAGAGTTGGACAGCTTCTTGGGCATTAACCAGGTTACTCAGTGGTTCCCAAGTACTTTTCTCTAGTGGGGATCCTTTTCATTTGGCGTAGTACTGGTGTTTTTGGTAGTAGGCTCTGTTGCTGTGTATGTATTCAATTTCATATTCCTCAGAGCGGCCTGTTTGGATGGGTAGGGGCTGTCTTGAGTTGTTGATGGGGAAACAAATTTCTGTCTTTTCTGAACAGCAGGGAGCGGTGTAACATATTATGAATCTTTCAGGAGGAGGGTAGGTCCAGTTTTTAGGCAACCTCTCTAACTAGTTTGGTGATCTTGTGGGGGCCACTTCTCCTGTGAGCTAATTTCCTACAAGGCACATGTAGGGGTAAATTCAGGGAATCCAGGTATAATTCATCTCTAACTTTCCAGAGTTGACCAGGGGTTTGTTTACAGTTGGCAAAGGCTTTGTATGTTTTTACTGCACGGTTCAGATTGGCTAGTCAGGTGATTTGTGTGTCATGGATCTGTTATATTCAGGAGCGTCCAGTAGTGTTGGCTTCTTTCTCACCAATCTTGGGGTCCCAGGTGAGATCAAACCCATAGTTGGCTTTGAAAGGGGACATTCCAGTAGACACATGTTCTTCTCTTTTGTAGGTGTACTTTGCCATGGGTAGCATCTTAGCCCAGTTATCCTGGTCAGCGCTGGCATAGAATCAGATGCATTGTTCAAGAATCTGGTTCACTCTTTCAGTTTGGACATCTGTCTGTGGGTGATAAGAGGTAAATACACATCTCTTGATTCCCAAGTCTTTCATCACCTGTGTCCAGTAGTTCAAAGTAAATCAGTGTCCTCTGTCTGCAATGATTTCTTCAGGTGTTCTGTGTTGAGTGAGGATGCAGCCGTGGAAGTGTTGAGCTATCTCTGCTGCCGTGCAATGGGTGGTGGTTAGTACAAAGTATGCCATCTTGGTGAAGCAGTCTACCATGACCAGGATTGCATTAAAAGAGAGGTATGAGGGCAGTTCCACAATATAGTCCATGGAAACAGATCTCCGGGATCCATGAGGTATGTCCAAGGATCTTAGCAGCCCTTCAGGTTTGTTTCTGCATGTTTTGGTCTGTCCACAGGTCTCACATCCTTTCAAGTACACACTTACTTCTTAGTCCATTTTTGGCCAAGCAAAGTTTCTTCTGATGCTCTGGAGGGTCTTGAGTCTCCCTGGGTGTCCAGCCATTTTGGAATTGTGATAGTTTCTCAAGATGTTGGTTCTGATGTTTCCTTCTGGTACAAAGATCCTGTTATGGGGCATTAACATTGTTCCTTTCAATGAGTAGCCTTTTCAGTAGTGGGTGCTATCCAAGAATTTGGAGAGGTCAGAGATCATAATTTTGGTGAATTTTTTGAGTGTTTGGTCCTTTAATATTTCTGGTTTGCTGTCTCTGATTTTCATCAATCCCTGGTGGATACCTAGGCTCACTGGGTCCAAGAGGACTTGGGTGCTGTGGTTGCAAGTTCCTATGTGGGTAGGCGTCAGATCAGTTCTTGTACTTAGGGCGTCAGTTACAATGTTCACCTTTCCTGAATTGTAGTCTATGGTCAGAGTGTAGTCAGCCAGTTCTAAGGCCCATCTTGCTTGTCATTGGTTAAGCTGGTATGTTTTGAAGAAGTAAACCAAGTTCTTGTGGTTTGTCAAGACCTTCACTAGAAATTCAGTGCCACATAGGTCCGGCGCCAATGTTTCAGGGTCTTCATTATAGCTAGAATCTCCTTGTCATATATTGGGTAGTTTTCTTCAGAAGGCAGCATCTTCTTATAGTAATATGCTACAGAATGTAGCACACTATCCCCCTCCTTCCTGAAGAAGGACACCTCCCACTGTGAAGTCGGACACATCCATCTTGAGCACAAAAGGTTTAGACAGGTCAGGCATGGCAAGGAAAGGGGCAGTTGTGAAGGCCATCTTCAGGGTCTCAAACGCAGAGGTTCAATCATTGGTCCAGACAAACTGGACCTTGTCCAAGAAAAGCCTGGTTAGTGGCAGTGTGATAGAGGGATTATTTTTATGAAGTCCCTGCAATAGTTTGCTAACCCCAGGAAGCTTCTGTCATTTTTCTGGCATGTGGGGATAAATCAAGAGGTTACAGCATTCACCTTATCCTGGGCCATTAAAAAATCCTCCAGTTTTCACCATGTAGCCCAGGAATTACACCTCTGTTTGAAAGAATTCACATTACTTGAGTTTTGTGTGTAGGTTGGCGTGTGAAAGTTTACTCAGGATTAGGTCCAGATGGAGTAGGTGCTCTTTGTGGGTCTTGCTATAGATGAAGATGTTAAGGTAGGCCACACATAATTGGTCAAGGTATTTTCCCAGGACTGTGTTGATCATGTGCTGGAAGGTTCTGGGGGCGTTACATAGTTCAAACAGCATCACCAGGTATTCATAGAGTCCATACCTGGTCTTGAACGCCGTTTTATACTTGTTGCCTTTTTTGATTTGGATTTGATTTAACACGTCCCAAAGGTCAATCTTGGAGTACACCTGGGCGCCTGTGGTGATCCACATGTGTATAGTTTTGCAGGAGAGGGTTGATTTGGCTTCAAATAAAGACAATATACTGAAGAGTGACAATGTGTGGTTATCTGATGACGCTGTGAGCTAGTATGTAACATAGGACTACTAGGGGTAAATAAGGTGAGCCTAGTAGGTAACATAGGACTACTAGGGTAAGTAGGGTGAGCCTAGTAGGTAACATAGGACTACTAGGGTAAGTAAGGCCTGGCTGGTAGGTAACAAAGGACTACCAGAGGCAGATGTTGCCTCCACCCAGCAGAAGATATTGACGGCTTTGGGCTATAGTTCTTCACCTAGCAGGGAACTGTGGCTGCGGAAGGGTGAAGACTGAGCTAGCAAGCAGGGAACTTTGTCTGTCTGGGGGGGAGAAGGTTTTGAACCCCTGGCAGGTAATGCAGGCTGCCAGGGAGGGCAAGAGCTCTGAGGGCTCTACATACCCTGATACACTTACAGGAGGTCTGTGAGCAAGCATCCTACCTAATGGACTGGTAGGGTGTCCTTGTTTATGCCCCTATGGGAGCTTTGGAGGAGAACCCAAAGTGAGCATTAGAGGGTATAGATTTGCTTGGAGGTGTCACCAAGGTGGTTTGCTTGGGGAATCAGCTGCAGAACTTGGTGTGATTAGGCCTCTGGGAAGTAGAGCTGATTACTCTGCAACTGAAAGCCCAGACTCAATCACCTGGGAGAGTAAAGATAATGCATAGACATTGATCTATGGTTGAAGAGCCTAAGTGGATTACCACTTGCGAGGGCCCAGTCAAATGCCAGTTCAATGTAAACTCATGCCTGGGTCTACAAGTTCTGGTAAAGGGGACTGAGATAAAGAACCAAGGTGGCTCACGGAATTAACAGAGAAGACTAGTGAGAGGGGCTGTTTGATCACAGTGAAGGCTAGTTGACAGACTGTTGATTTGTTTGAATTGTGGGAACCAAGATGGTTCATTGTGCAGAGGGAACAAAGGAGGTTCCTAGTGAGGATTTGTTGAGGGACTGGTTGAGGATAAGCTGAAGGACCAGAAGAGCTGATTTTAGTGTCTTTTGAGAGGAAAATGAATAGAAAGAAGCAGTTAAATAATAATTAAATACTGCCTGATTATGATTAAAAAAGGATTTAAATTCTTATAATTAAAAAGAAAGAGGAGGAAAAATGATCTACAGTTTCTTAAAACTGTAAATTTATTTAAAAAAGATAATTGAGTAAGAAGGGAGCCATAAAGAGGCCAGAAATAGGACAGAGAAACTGTGAGGGCAAAAGAGCAAATTTTGCCAAGAACAACTAGGAAAGGCAAGAGGACAAGCAGCAAGCAGGTTCAAAGTTGCAAAATGTTGAGAAAAACACAGAGAAACACAGAAACGTTGTAAAATCAAGGGGTCAAAATTTGCCTAAGTAAAACATATGTGGAAGCGCTTGAGATTTGCCGGGGAAACGTGACAGGAATCACAGCAAAACTGTTTGAAACGCGGAGCAGTTGTTTACCCAGAGCAAACAGGCTTGGGTTCAAACCAGGGTTAAGAGTGAGTCATCTGGGGAAACCTTTTTGGCAAAACCGTTGAATTGAGGCGTATGATTGGCTACAAGCCAAAGTCTGTTTGATCAGTGTTTTGAGGGCTTTAACTTAAGAGTTAGAGCCTAAAAAATGAGGAGAAGAAGCAGAAAATTCAGGGCTTTCCTTGGCTGAAGTAAGTTTTGAAGTCTAATATATTGTAGAAGGAAAGAAACAGGATAGTTTAAGCTCTTGAAATCCAGAGTTCTAAGAGAGGTTTTTGGTCTGAAACAAGGAGCTATAAAAGGGGGAGATATCTGAGACTCTTAAGGGACCTGAAAAGTGGATTACAAAGGCCACAAGACCTACAGAAGGAGCCAAAGACCAAGAGAAGGAAGCCTGAGCTGGAAAAGACCACAGAAGCCCAGGACCAAGATGCAGGAACAAAAGACCAAAGTACAGGAGCCAAAGACCAAGTACAAGGAGTCCAAGAGATTGTTGAAGGACTCCAAGTACTGGCACAAACCCTAATTGTTCCCTATAATAAGGCCATATATCAGAAGGTTTCTAAGGGGATCTTCCTTCTGACTGTGAATAAAAAGCCTATTATGGCCCCTATCCAAATTTCCTGTGATAAAAGGATATAAGCTCTATGAGTAAATTACCCCACATTTTCTACCCTAGCCCAGGGGAGGAAGAATCCTATTGCCTAGGTTGCAGAAAATTTTCCTCTAGTAAGTCTGCCCAGGAGGAGTGGGAAAAGGTGACTAGGCATCTTGAAATGACAGATAGAGGAAGGGAGTTTATTGGGGATGAGTTTGCTAAACTATTACAGGATTGATATTGGCCTACAGAAGGGCTAGCACCTGCTGAAGTACAAGTGTATGGTGGAGACGCTTGCCTAGTAATTGGGAAGGTAATGGAAGAGTTTGCTCTTATGCAGGCCAAGTATAAGCTCCTAACCAACCACTCATCACTGTTGGAGAATGACAACTCCTCCAAGCCGGTCCCTGGCTATGACCCAGGACACACTTTGGGGACTGGTGACCAGGAACCCCACAGCGCCTGTCAACACATGACACAAGTCATCAGCATTAGGAATGGGGTAGCAGATTTTTATGTTTATATTGCTTAACTTTTGGAGCAACTGTGGTAAGTTCAACTCTTTGGTGATTAACTCCCTGGTACTTGACAAAGTGTCAAGTACCAGGGAGTTGAGTGTTGCATATGTAAATCTATTAGTATTTTTGGCTTGACTGATTTTAAGCTAATTTTTACTAGTAACTTAGGGGTTCAAAACCAAAAACCAAGGTTAAATTTACTTGAACTCAACTCTGTTCAATAAATCATTTAGCTAAAATACCAATTTAAGGGGCAATTTATAAGTAAATTTACTAATAGAAATGAAAAAAACCTATGTTTGACACTCTAAAACAAAAAGTGACCAGTTTAACACTTTTTAAGCCAAATTTTAATTTTATTAATAAAATACATATGCGCTTATATAAAATTTGTTATTTACTATTATATTTTTATTATTAGTGTCCATAGTTGTCAATTAGGCTCCCAAGCACTATTATACTGGATTTAGTGGTATAGACATTAATCAAATACCCCACTTGTTTTACATTCTGTCATTCCCAGGTTTGTGGATTAAGTAGTGCCACATAAATTAAGCCCAATTTATTAAGAGATTTCATATGTAATTTATAAAAAACTGAAACCCGGCATCTTCTTTGTTTGACTCTATCCACTTGCCACCCAATTGGTTTCAGATTTAACTAATCAAAGGCTCAGAATTAAGGCTAAATTAATATGTGATACACTATGAGCGCCACTTGACACTCATTCACTCAACACTTTAACTTGGGGATTAGTACAGAGAGCTTCTTAACGTTTTAACCAACACTATGAAAAATAAGTCACTCCCAGCTCCTCACAGCATAATATTATCACTAATAAACACCTTCCTACTCATTTACTTTTTTAACTTATGTTGTATTTTTTATTTCTGAGCATATGAAACTGCCATGTTTTTGGGTTAACTTTTGAATCTGTTTTAAATTTAAGCAAGTTTTATATGTAAAAAACATTGTAAATTTGATTTTTCTGCTTGACTCCAGCATACTTGACAGTGAGAATTCAGCTTTTCCCAGCTGATTGACAGTGCCAAACTTGACACTTTGCTATGTTTTGATTTTTCAACTCCCAATAAAAAAATTCATATAATTATTTTTTATTTTTTTGAAATTATAATCTACTACTTTTTCTGCTACTCTCCATATAATTTTCATATATATTTTTGATTTTTAGTTATACTTTTACATTAATTTAGCACTAAGATGCTATGCTGAACCTAACATCTTTGATGCTTCATCATAAATTCACTTATTTTCTATGTTTTAACCTTTATATCTATACTTTGAGTTTCTATTTTGCTTCTAATTACTACGTTTTTTTCTCTTGATAAATAAAACTTTATTTGCATACTTTTTATTTGATTTTTACTTTGCTTTACCTCTTTGTTTCATATCTTTCACACTGTTTTATTTACAAAACTAAACTTTTCTTTAGACAAGATCAAACAAGAAAAGCCAACAGCCCAAGTGCCAAGCCTCCAAGGGCTCCAAAGAAACTGCCTCCACTCCCAAGCATGCCAAGAAGCCTGCAAAGGCAAAGTCTCCAACTCCATCTCCTCCTACTCCTCCCCCCTCCACCCTCATCTTCCACATCCTCTTCACCTTCCCCCAAAAATTCCTCCCCAATAAATCTGATGGTGATCTTACTGACCACTCATTTTACGACTCAGAGGCTAACTCTGAGCCCACCAAGAAGCGGCATACCAGGAAGTCAAAGGCTGCCAAGGAGCCCATCTCTTCTTCTGGTAAGAAAAAGGAGGCATCTAAGCAGGCCTCAAAGAACCCTTCCCCTCCTGATGGCTCTTCCCCCTCCCTCATCTGATCTCCAAGATGAGCCTGAGGAGTACTCCAAGAAGTTCAAAGCTTCTGGTCATATGGCTTGGGATCCACTGGCCATCCACAATATCTGTAATGTGGACAGAGAGTTTAAAGTCCCTAAATGCTTCCCCCGGTACTTCCCAATTATGTCTGTAAAGGGCGGCCCTGGCTACGTTGCTGATAACTACATTTTTAATTGTAATAATCAAAAGCGCGCCACCAAGAACAAGCACTTTTTATGTGAGGATAAGGCTTGCAGGGCGCGGCTAAACACCAAGGGCTGGGAGCAAGTAACTGTCAAGAAGGGGGAGCACTCTTGTGAGCCCCCCAATCATCTTATAACCTGGATGTTAAAATGGTATATTGTCCAGGTGATCCCAACATCCTCTCACCTCCGGGCATCTGATCTGGCTATAAAGACCCTGCAGCATTTAAAACCCAACAATCTTAAGTTGGTACCAGCCCAGGAACATTTGGTTAAGTTCATAAGCAATAAGTGTATTGCCGCCAATCCCCCTCCCCCAAGGCTTCTGACGTCCTCTCTGAGCTCACGCTCACTCATGAGCTCAAGAAGCTTCTGAGTGGGGAGCGCTTCCTCCTCCATGATGACAGGCCTGCCACCAAAGACCGCATAATCTGCTACTCAACTCAGCAGAACCTGATGGAGTTGAAAAGGGCTTCAACCTGGCTAGTTGATGGTACTTTTGCCACTTGCCCTAGGATGTTCAAGCAGCTCTGGATAATCCATGCCCAGATTGACATCTGGGTGATTCCACTTGTGTTCTTTCTTCTTCCTGGGGCCACCAAGACCATTTATACCCGTTCTTTTACCATCCTCTAACAAGCACTTTCCCTCCTTCCTGATGACAACAATGCCAAGAAGACCCCCCCTACACCCACGCCAAACCTCCTGCCTCTGACAAAGACCAGGCCACCCTGGACTCAGAGGAAAGGTAAGGCTGAGAGCTCTTGGGCCTCGCGTGTGCATTATGGACTTTGAGCCTGCTCAGTTCAATGCATTCAAGCAGCTGTTTAGCAGGGAGGTGCAGGGGTGCCACTTCCACCAAGCAGTTGCTTGCAATGTGTAGGCTCATTCCAAACTTGGTAGGTTGAGCCAGAGGGACACTTTGGACACCTGAAAATTTGTGCTGGCACAATTCAGTGCCTTGGCTTTTTTAAATCCAGAGCACACTGTGAAGGGGTTTGAGATTCTCTCAAAGATCCCTACATAGCCAAGCATCTGGAGTTCAATCCTTTCCTTTAGTAATTTGAAACCCAGTGGATTGGGAAGGTCTTATGCAGGGGCAAGGCAAGGCCTGCGCCAAGGCCAGCTGGAACATTTACCGGGCGGCCATCAACAGAGAGCTCAAGACCACCTTGGCGCTAGAGGCTTATCACAAACACCTCAAGGCCAACTTTGGGATCCGCCTAAAATTCCATAAGTTTTTCTCCCTCCTGCAGCACAAGCAGGAGAAAACCATCTCCAAGCTGCGTGACTTGGCAAACTGCGTCCCCCCACCAAGCCCACAACCTGTTCCACCCTATTCACCAAGGCCATTTAAAATGCGGCCAAGCATAAATAAAAGGCCTCAGAGATCAAGCAGAAGCTTGAGCTCATTGCAACTGCCCTCCTATAAGGGGCCAAAATGAAGAAGGGGAAGAATGGGGAGGAATAAACTTGCTGTCTTGCTTCTATGGTTTTAATTTTTACTTTTTAGTTTTGATCAATTAGTTTTTAGTTTTAATTTTTCTATTTTTTTATTTAAATAGATAGCACTGATTATTTTATGTATACATGGTAAGTTTGAGGTGAATAGTTATAGTTGAAAGTGAATGAAATATCTTAATTTTTGTTAATTTCCTAATAAAACAAAAGAAATTCACATTTATACTTATATGAAATATATCAAATAAATATTAATATTTCTTCATATTTTTCATAGCTTCTATTGTTGTGTTTTTTTATTTTTGTCTCATTGGAATTTTAACTTTTATGGTGATCAAAAATATTTTTATAATGAAGAGTGTAAATTTCATAGTAAAATGAGAAATAGTTGCTTATTTCTCCTTCTTTATATTAATCAAGATACACTTTTTATTTTTTTTCTGAGCTCTCTGGGATCACTTTAGTATAACATAGCTGTATAGCTTAATTTTTTATATTAAAAGTTTTCAGTACTTCAAGATTTATTAATTAAAAAAGTGTCAATTTCCAGTTGTTGATCAAGGAAAAAGCTGAATTCTCACTTTACTATAGTGTCAACTACCAGGGAGTCAAACTTACCACAGTTGCCACTTTTGGTTTTTAACACACAGGTGCATACTGCCGTCCTTCTTGCCCATAAACAGCATTGGTGACAAACAAGAGCTCTTGGACACATGGATGAAGCCTTTCTTGGACATGTCTTCAATGTACGCTTTCAGTGCCAACTGCCCTTTATGATTGCAGCTATAGATGGAGTCATGTTTGGGTTTGGTATCAGGCAGGAGGTCAATGATGTGGCCATACTTTGTGTGTTCAGGGAGACAGGTTGCTGCTTCCTTGCTGAAAACGTGGTTCCATCTTTCTAGAGAAGCAGGTAGGATTCCCATGCTAGGTTCTATTTGTATGGCCATAAGTCCTTGGATAAATTTCTCTGGGTTGGTTCAAAAGGGTACAGTGTTGTGATTTACCTTATCTTCCAAGGTGATTTTCTGTTCTTGGTAGTTGAGGATGAGGCCATGTCTGTTGGACCAGGAATCTCCCAGGATGAGGGGGTGCAGTAGGCCTTTCAGAAGGATGAGAGACAATGGGTATGTGTTATTTCCTACAACCAGGGGCAGTTCTTGTTTGCATTTTTACCCTTTATCCTTTGTGCTATTTCTCATGATTATCTGAAGGCAGTTCTCAGATGTGGACAGGCCTAGTTCTTGAGCTAGGTCAGCATCAATGAAGCTCTTGTCTGCTCCAGTGTCAAGGAACGCCTTCAGTCTTTGGAGTGTTCCTTTGACGTTGACTGATACTAGGATAAACTTATAAGACTGGAAGGAAGCGTTTATTTGGGCCAAAGAAATGGGGGCATGGTTTTTCTTAGGGCAGGCTCTGGTCAAGTGCCCTGATTTGTGGCATTGGAAGCAGAGTCCTTCTCTATAGTGTCTTTGAAGTTCCTCAGGGGTCATCCCTCCTCTGTTGGGTGAGGGGGTTTGGGTCTGGCAGTGCTGGGTTGTACTGGCACTTTCTTGGTTCATGTTGAGACCCTTGCACAGGGGAACCTGTCTTCCAAGCCAAGGGTGGAAGGGTGGTGTATCATCAGGTCCTTCATGGCTGGGTTCACCCCTTCAAGAATATGATAGCTGCCGGTTTGTCCTCAAGTTGGGCGCAGGTTTTCAGTTTGAGGAATTTGTAAATATACGCTTGGATGGATCAGGAGCCTTGTTGGATTTCTAGCAGGGAGTTCAAGGCGTAGTATCTAGTGTTGCAATCCTCCCCAGTGGCCATTAACTTGGCCTCAAACTTGGCATAGTCCAAGCAGAATTCTATGCCTTCTGCTGTGGCCTTACTAAACCAGTCTAAGGCGTCTCCTGAGAGCATGGAAGCAACCCCAAGTACCTTCTTGGTGTTGCTGGTGTAGGAGGGGGTGTTGGTTTGGAAATGCAGGCAGAGGACCGGCATGGCGTGTCAGGCTTCCTTGAGTATAAGCTTCCCCATCTGGGGCATCTCTACATTTTTGAAGGATTGCTTTACAATCACATTTTGCACTTGAGAGGAGGGAGTCTTGTTGGAGTCAGTGGCAGTGTTATCAATTCTCTTTGGGACATTTGGGTTTGCATTCTTCCACATGGAAGAGATCAGGTTCATGGTCATCTTATAGGTGTAATAAGTGATTATCAATAACAAAAGCATAAAAGATGCCCCAAGAAATAACAATGTCTTGGGGCTCAGGGTACCAGGTTTTAAAAAGATTGCCATAATGTCAGGGATCCAGTCTTGGGCGGCCAGCCCGTCTCTTTCAGGAGTAACTTGGAACAGGATTTTTGCAGTCAAAGCCCACCACAAGAGAAGAGCTGACCTAAAAAGGTAGGAGACGGACTTCCTGTGGGGTTCCTGCCCAACAGTCCCCAAAGTGTGTCCTGGTTCATAGCCAGGGACCAGCTGGAAGAGGTTGTCATTCTCTAGTAAGGGAAAATGTATCTCAGAAATATGTATAGGGGTCAAAATGGGCTTTTATTCACTCTCAGAAGGAAGATCCCCTTAGAAACCTTCTGGTATATGGCCCAGGGGGTCAAGGAAACAATATTAATTTGCCAATACTTGGACTCCTTGTACTTGGTCTTGGACTCCTGCACCTTAGTCTTGGACTTCTGCTCCTTAGACTTGGACTCCTGCTCCTTAAACTTGGACTCCAGCGCCGCGCTTAGGATCCAGCTTCTTATTCTTGGGCTCCTGCTCCGTTATTGTGGGCTTCAGCTCTCTTTATAGCTCCAGTGGCCTTGGTATTCCGCTTGTATCAGTCCAATCAGAATCCTGCTGGTGATCAAAAGGCTTTCAAAAACCTCTTGGCAGAAAATCAAAAGGCCTCGGAAAGACCCCGTCAAAGACCCAGAAAGATCTTCCAAAGACCCTGTAACTTTCCAGCTAGCCACCTTTCTATAGTGTCCTTTTCCCAACGGTTCTGCCTTCAAAATGGCTTTCTTCAGAAGCTTAAACCATTGCCTCTCACTTTTCCCTATAATAACTTAAGCTTACATACTTAATTTTCTCAAAAGCTTAAAGTATTAATTCACTATTTACTCGCTTATACTTTAAGCTTTTGGCTTCCAAACAATCATTTTCATCAGGAAACCTGCCAGAACTCAACCAATGAATGCAGAGCGCAGAAATAGACCATTTCTGAAGTTCCACCGGGATCCAACTAGGAAAATAATTTCCACAGCTCAAACCGCTCAAATCAACAACTCTTCACGCACCAAAGCGTTAACCAGTCCATCATTCCAGCACCAGTCTTTCCTGAATTTAACCTGAACCAATTCAAATAGTAGAATACTATTTAAACTGTTCTTTGTGGACCTCTTCAAAGTTTTCCCATATACTTACAAATATTGTAAAATCCAAGGAAATGTCCCACCAAAACAACTGTGTATCCAGCTCTCATAGCAACATACCTTCATCTATCCTAGAAACTTAATTAATAAATAAATAAATATCTTAACCACACTTCTATCCACATTCCTTCTTGAGTTTACTACCAAACCAAGGCAAAAAATTCCACATTTTACCACCTTGGCAAATCAATTTGGCAAAATCTTGGCTCATTTCTCTGGACCACCAGTTCTTCATCATCTTATGATTCTTCAGCCAGCTCATTTCAGTCTCCAACAGCTCAGACCAGTCCTATAGCTACTTCCTCAACAGAAGTCACTAAACTTACACTTGACCAACATATGCCCCACCTGCAAACCACCAAACATGTGGACTGTCACACTTCCCCACCCAGAACCACAGGTCAGCGGCCAGAATTATAGTGTCAATCACCCCAGTGAGGGTGATGTACACAATTCCAAGTAGCTTGCCAGTGTGGTCAGTTGGGAGGTTGGATGAGGAAGCGGGCATAGGTTTAGGTACTCACAGGAGGTTCCATGTGGATCTTGTAAGCAGGAAGATAGTTGAATTTTCCTCTGAACAATTTGGGTGTTGAGAATATCCACAGGCCTTGACAGTTGTATCTAACTGCTGATTGTATGCAGGCCAAAGGATTGAGTTTGAGTATCTTTTCTGGGGTATAGTCCTTACATTTGGTTTTCAAAGGGTAATTGGTGAAGTGGACAGGCCAAAGGGTACACCTGGAGGGCAGTAAACTGCAGGCAGAGAGACTTGAGGGCCGGTAGATCTTATACTGAATTGGTAGATGGCAAATACAAAATAAGGCAGTAGCTGTGTAAGCCAAAATAACATACCCTTTATTCAAAAATGGCAATAAGTTGGGAGGGCAAGGTTCTTTGGTCTATATAGCACCCCACTTTCAAACTTAATATTTTCCATTGGGGTTCATCAGGGCATTGGGAAAGGTGAACCTGGGGGATCTGGGTGCTTGGGTTCAAAGGCGGCAAAATGGCATCCAGGCCAGGAGTTCTTTCATTGGTCAGCACTCTTGAATTGGCTACTTGATTATCTTGCTTTAGAGTTGTGGTCATGGATCAGGCCGCAGGCCCGTGCCTCCTTATGGGGATGGCTCTTAATTGGTTGCCAGTGTAGACTTCAAGCTCATGAAGCTAATGGTTGAAATTTTGTTGCCTCCATTAAGCGCTTTGATTAGATCTCCATTTGATGCACTGATTTCCTCAGCTTGGCTCAATTTACCATTCAGGCCAACATTCTTGGTATCAGCTCGCAGAAGTTTGGTCTTAGGAAAACGCGGGCAGGCAGCCCATTGATCCATAGGGCCGGCCGCCTGAGGGAATCTAGGGTCAGGGTTTGAATCCCACTCTTGGGCCTGGGTTTCCAGGGAGAAAGAATTGTCAATCCTGGCACCTGCCCCACTATATAACCTTCTAATATATCAAATAAAGAACCAATTCTGTCTTATTTACTTTTATTCTTCTGTCTTAACCAAGGCTGTCACTATACCACAACAGGTATATCATTAAGAAAAAGAGTAGTTGACTACCTAGCTGTAGAATTCCGTACCCAAGCTGCTATCTTTACAGCACCTGGTAACCTTTCTTGGAAAATGAAAGGGGATTCTTGGGTTAGCTGTTGTTGAATTGGGCCTTGTTTGTGTGAGGTCTCAACATTTTTAAAGCGGATAATCTCATACATGCAGGTATTTTAATGGATCTTTCTAGGGTCTTTCTTGTCTTCTGTTTCTGTAATTTTCACAAATACTTGGTCTCTCATAAGTGTGTCAACGTGGGTTAGATACACATGGTGATGCACCTCACCTCGTTGTACGGTGACGGTAGCGCTATCCCAGTTGATATGAGTTTTGGTCTTCCTCATCCAGCCCAGACTGAGTATAATATTGTACTTGGGGATTGGTATGATTGGACCACTAAGGGTAGTCTTCATGTCGCTTATTTGGGCGTGGAAGGGTTTTGCTTCTCTGGTGACTGGTGTACTCCTGCTATTTGCCATTATAACTCTCTTGACATTACTTTGAGCTGTGGGTAGCTTCATGAGGTTGGTGAATTTTCATCAACAAGTACTGGTCCGCTCCAGTGTCAAATAGTGCTGTGCCCTGATATCTTCAAAAGCAGAAAGAATAAGGGAAGTGTTTAGTTCCGGTTTGGGCAGCAAACAGTAGCAGATTGCTAGAGGGCACTTGGATCATGGTAATTGAGTCCACATCTTGGTCCCTGTACAAGTCTTGCAAAGCGAGGGAGGGTGGCTTGCCTAAGCACTCCCCCGAGCTTTTCCCTCCTCAGTGGTGCTATCAGTGCTCATTTGATTTACTTGAGTGGTACAATTTTTGCCTCAAGGATGGGAGTTATTGGCTTGGTAGTTCTGCTTATTAAGTCAAGGGTCCTTCTTTGCTGTGGGACTTTCCTTTTGTTTGTTGGTTACATGCAGGCTGTAAGATTTTTGTGCAGCATGCTTTTCTCACAAAAACACGTCTTGGAGGTTCTTGCAGCGGCTCATGTCAGACTGGTGCCTGATGTGTGTGGGAAGGCCATTGTAGAAGCCAGTTGTGATCCAGCCTCATCAAAGTTGATGGTGTTGGGAGCTCAATTATGTATGTCTTCATAGGCTGCAAGTACTCCTTGATAGTTTCTGTCGTTTTGAAGGTTCCGAGTTCTGTCATGATCACAATGTCAGTGTCAGGAATATTCCTAACCCTTATAGTCATGTAACCAACGTGCAGACACCTGTTGCCACCAAGCAGATACACACTGACACCACACAAAAGCCTGCCGCCAACGCCCAGACGTCCGCTGTCACCAAGCAGACACACACCGCCACCACCAAGTTGTTGCCCGCCACTAACACACAGGCACCCACCACCATTGAGCAGATGCACACAGCCACTGCTCAGGCGCCCACCACTCTTGCCTGCCCCACCTGCAAGCCATTCAAAAACCAGTCACTCATGAGCCAGCCTGCCACCTGTCAGCCACCTGCCAGCCTTTGCCCTCTCATGCCAGCAGGCCAGTCCCCATTGACTCCATAGGGAAATAGCCAAATTGGAAAACCAGGAAAGAAAATTTCCCCAAAGCCAAAATTGGAAGGAACTGCTGCCCAAGTTGAGAGCCTACCAAATGGGGAATGGACTGCCAGGCTCTCCAACAATGAAAATCATGCACCAAATTTAGTAAATGAATTTGGATGCATGAAGAAGGCCCAACCTGCACTATGCCGGTGCAAACTTGGGTCCAGCCAAACCTTCTCAACTGCCAGCCACCCAAGCCAACCCAGAAAGGGAAACAACATGTGCAAATCAGACTCTTGGTTCCCCAATGCCATGCCTTCCAGTAATCATACCTTGCAGGTCCACCAATATAAATAAAGACAAACCCCTCAATGATAGTTTGTGCTATCATTGCATGAATATCCTCCTCAGTGCTATCACATTAATTGATTCTCTACCTAGACTAAGCAAGTAACCTTACTAGACCCATCCCCCCTCCCCACGTCAGAAGATGAACTACATCATCTTCACAGCTGTCTTGAAAGCTTACCTTGGGATAGGGAGCAACCAGTTTATGCTCAGTTTGGACCTAAACCACAGGGGCCCAAAGGAATAGCATACCACGAGCCAACACAACTCAACTCACTGAATGCAAACCCATGGATACCTCTGGCGTCATCTTGCCCAATCCCAGATTTGCTAATTATGTGATTTCCCCAGTTACGCTCCTGTACCTTGCCAAAGCCTTAGACAATGCAACATCCTTGCCAAAGCCTTTCAGTCAAGAAATAAACCTCTATCCAATTGCCTAGGCCGTAAACAGCTTTCAGCTGCCTACCCTGCCTTTCTATGCTACCAAAGGTTTACCCTCAATACTCAGGTATTGGGGTCAGAGTTCTTTATGGACAAATCTTTCCAGAAAAGCGCTCTTAAACATGACCCAGTATTTATTGTGGCCAGGGTGCTGGTTAAGCCATTCACTCACAAAGGGGGAGGCAGCCCGGGTAATGTGGGGAGGGATTTCACCTGCCCAGGGTTCGCCGGGGTAGCCCACCTGTGTAAACTTATTTCAGGTGGGTTAAATTCCAAGGTTGGCGGTTTCTTGCCGTAGTCCTGAGAACGGGTTGATTTCTGGCAAGTGGGCATTGGGATACAACGTTGAGGATTTCGGTTGCTTCAGGAACTAGAGGTGGGTCCAGGACTCCTTGAGTACCAAGAAGGTTGTACTGTTTGGTTGGTACAAGGATATTGTTGAAGACAGTGAATCCTGTGTGGACGTCCTGACCTTCTTCATGTTGTCTCCAACCAGTGGGGAGTGTCATCTGCTGGGCTCTTTTCTTTGGAGGAATTTTCCTTCAAGTTGCATAGGTGTGGATAACCCACCTGTGCTACCACTGTAATGTATATACTTCTGGGAAGTATAATAAACAAAGTAAAGGGAAAAATTAAGAAGAGAATGATACTTTATTAGATATGCGTTTAGAGTATTATATAGTATCATGAGAAGCCACATGTTGCCCATGTAGGTCATGGTAGTCATGGGGCTTGTCCAAGTAGTGTTCCTCTTATGACTCACAATGTTTGATCCTTGTAATAGACAGGCAAATGATAACAGTGCCACCAACTTAATGATTAGTCAGGGAATCATTCAGTGAGTCACTTGGGGAATTGCTTTTCCAAGAGGGAGTAATCAAAGATGTTACAACATAAGTGTTCTATTTAAGATGGTCTGGGATCTTATTGGGCAAGTGGGTGGTAAAAGTTCAGGTTACAATAGGCTTTGCTATGAAGCCAGTCAGAGGGAAAGCATGATTTATTGGGTGCCTAAAGTTGTTATCATGTAATACTGGGTGTTTGGTGGGGTTAGTGGTCCTTATGACTGGGTTCTTTGCATGGGTATGAGGCAACATATTGTTTACATCCTGGTTTAATTGGTTAACGTTTGAGGTATTAGTTGTGTGATTGGGATTGTTTTGTCCACATTCTCTGCATTGATTGATGTAATGTTATCCTGGGGGTTTCACCTGTTGGTTGAGTTTTGATTGGCACTGTGAGTAAGGTTCATTGCAGAAACATTAAAGTGGTCAGGACAATCACCAATTGGTGATTCTAATGTTGAGTAGGCTTGGTTGGGTGGGAAATCAGGTACAGATTCCACCATCATCGTGTGATATCTGAGATCTTTGTCAGCGATGATTGGTTCATCAAAATCTAGTTGTTCCTCAAGTAGCGTGAATGGGTTGGGATGAGCATGGTTTCACCTACTGTCATTGACAGTATTGTGGGGGGTGACAGATACTGGGTTGGGTGTCACCTGTTCAAAAATCAAGGGGGATTTTAGGCTGGGGTTTATCTTGCGCTCAAAGTGTTGCAAGGCTAGGGGTGTGTGTTTGTGGAGATGGCCCATTGGAGTGATTAAGACCTTATTTAATAATTGAGGGCATAAAATGAGAACCCAGAGGGTTAAAAGCGTAAGCAGAAGAGTCTTTTTTATTTAAAGGGGAAATCCCTTTGAGGAAAAAGAGGTGGCATTTTTTCAGCATAAAATTGCTCTGCCATCATTACTGTGACGGGGTGTTGGGTAGTGCTGCCTGGCATAAGGCGGAATTTGCAAGCAAAGTTGGAGTGGCCAGCCCCCTTGCAAATAGAACAAGGTTCACCACATTTTTCATATTTGTGGCCTTGAGTACTACAGTTGTAGAAAATACCAGTAAAGGGACGGGGTGATGCTCTGGGAAAGTTTCTTGCTTGAGTGCAGCTTCCTGGTGTGAGATAGAGTGACTCAAATTTAGAGTAGATTTCCTTGAATTTTGCTTCAATTTTGTCGTCAATAGATGGCTTCTTTTTTGTTTTGGTTGTTGTTGCAAAGGGGTTCCATTTGGTGGTTGCCTTAGTTTCTTCGTCCCTTTCACGCTCAACATAGATAGAGTAATGCTCACGTACAATAGTGTAGGCTTCCTCAAGGGTTTTGGGGGTTTCTTTATGGATCAAGCCAGCGTAGGCAGGGGACAGGGCCTGCTCAAATGTTGGGATGCCAACCATTTGGTGAAAGTTGGCGGCAGCAAGCTTACGGGTCTCACCAGAGGTGCCCTTGGTCAGCTGTACAAGAACTTTATTAGCACATTCTTGAAATTTGACAATAAAGGCTTGCATAGAGGTAAATTGGGCAATTTTCACCTGGTTAAGAAGGTGGCAAGGGTTGGGTCCATAGCCAATGAACCGTTTTTTGCCTTAACCTTCCATTCCTCCCAAGACTTGAAAGGCATGTCCTGATGCCAAGTACGTGCTTCATCACACAAAAGAGATTCCACCTCCTTGAGGCGTTCAGGTTCAGTTAGAGCAAACTGGTCACAGTAGTCCTCAAAACTACAGAGCCAGGAGCAAAACCCATCACCTTTAAAGAACCCCACGGACTGAGAGGGCACAAGCTGGGAAGGGGGAGCAGGGGCGGCGACAGGTGCCGATTCAACCATAGCACAACAACAGCAAAATCAGAGTACGAAGTAGAGAGTGAATTACAAATAGAAGATATTGGGCAAAAGATAATCTTCATTGAGTAGTGTGGTATTATATAGGGGCATGATAGGTTATCTGATATTGAATATCCAGTCATGTCATCAGATCACCATGATTCTGGCTGGTACCAAGATTGAAAGATTCAGTCTGTTGGATTTTTTAAATGACGTAGCCATGGCAAATCTCTGGATTGTCAAGAGACAAGGCTTTCCATTTCGTATTAAATATAAATGCTAAACCAAACCCCATATTTTTAAGAGATGAGATAAAATCAGGGAGTCTAATAAGACCGATAAGTGGACACATGACTTGCCTAAACTTATTGGAAAAATAGCAGTCCCACTCTCAATCACTTTTTAAGCTAGTAAAGCCATTGTTTTTCAAGTAATGAAAGTGGTATCTACATAAGTTTGAGTAATATATGCGACTAGTTATGTTAATAGAGATATTTGACTTTTAAACCCTTGTCTTTACAAACATCCTGGTTCATTTGCGTTTCTATTTTACTTTTGATAATTCTCAGCAGTTCATCTGAATTCGCAAGCTTATGGCTATAGATGGTTTGTTTTTATTTGGTAATTTTCATAACAAGTTTGTTATGCCTACTTCATAATTGCTCATTTAACCTGAATCAGGGTCGAATGCCTGGACTTTTCTCATTGTTGAATCAAAGGCTCTTCGTTAGATAAATATTAATGTTCTTAAGAGTTCATAAATACTGTTTTGACGCCTCTTTGAATGGAATAACAACTCATTTGCAAATTTTTAGACTTCAGGTTCCTGATAAATACTTCAACATTTATATCGACCTCGTAGTTTAATTGTTTACTTTCTCTAGAACCATTTATATTATAACAGTTTGATACATCAGCCTTAAGGCAGCAACGTTCTGTGGGCATATATCTTTCCTGAATTTTTAGCCTATAACTAATTGTCAATTGATAGCTACACGAATACTTCAGTTTAAGATATTTTCCGATAAACAGGAAGCATAAAGATGTATATTTTACCCACCCCCACCCATACTCAGATAGTCCAACGGTTATATAAAAGATCCTTGCTCCTTGCAAGAGATTGGATCATCGACTATCGTAGATGGCGTGTTGAAGCCATCACCATCCGCCAGCGCTTTGAAGCCAACCGTATGGTCCAAGATCCAAAGCGTAAGAGAGCTCTTCTGGATAAAGCTGAGGACGAATTACAAAAGTTCGCCCATCCCAACCCCTACATTTATCCAACTGCACCTGAGGGATCTAAATGGGAGCGCTATGGCGTCCAAAAGCCTATTGTAAGCTCCATTTAATTCTTTCGCTGACAACTTCTTTAGTTTTTCAAGAGCACTTACAAGGAGTAGTTTAAACTCCATGACTGGCCTACATTTCCTATTGGAAAAGCTCACCAATAAATAAGTTGAATATATAACAATCACAGCATCCTGCATTTTATATTTGTTGGTTATGGAGTATATACAGTGGGGCAATTAAATAAAATATTAAAGCATTTAAGTTTTGTATTGATCAGCTAAGCTTAGAGTCCAAAAGATACCATTCTATATTCAACTAGTTCATTTTAAAACTTCAATGAACTTTACTAGCATAACCCATTAGATAACCATCATGCTTATCCTATAAGATTATTCGCATGCTCTTGCAAGAAATGCTATCCAGAATGATACATAGTCTATCAATACCAGCTACAACATGCAAACTTTGGAAGCGAAGCAGAGAAAATGTGATAAGGCATTAGATTGACCCAGTTGATTTTCAAGCTAACCTTGTTGTGACTTGATTTATTTAAGGGTTTGGGATTGAGGATGATTTGGTGCCACCTTGTGCTTGGTAACTTTTTATAATGGAAGGATGACGTAACTGTGCTGTATTAGCAGAGTTACAAGGGGGAAAATATTGGGAACTAGATAATGCCTTTATTGTGATGATGGGAGATTATATAGTTTAGGTGAATCATGGGTATCAGGAACATGATTATGGTGATCACTTGGTTGCATGGTTAGGAGATGACTTGATCCTACTGATGGGTTAGGCACTAAATCAAGTCTGTTCTGGATTTGGATTATTGGCTGTTTGTGTTTCCTTGTTTGGCAAATTAAGTTGACTCCGCTTTTGGCTGCATGTGCCAGGATATTCATATGGCGAGGCAAGAGGTCTTTTATGGAAAGCTTTTCTGGGTGCCAACCCCACAGTTTTGGGGCAGGAAGATATTCCGTCAATTATTTTTCTGCCACCTGAATTTCAGTCAAATTTGATCCAACTATAATTTTCTTCATATGTAAAGTTTTTTACTTTGCAACAATAAAGAAATAAAAATATACACTAAAGAAAGTATTTCCTATAAAACTTATTCTTTGAAACTCTTAATATCATTATTTTATTTTCTAGCAGTGAAATTTAATTTAAATAGCTTTTAAAAAGATAAATGTTTAAAATCAAGCCTCTTAAAAACAAAAAAATAGAATTAAAAATGATTACATGCGTGAAGCATAGCTTTTATTAGGAAACAGACTATGTTTAATTTTTTGATTTGTTGTAAAGTCAAAAAAGTTATATACGAAGAAAATTATAGCTGGATCAGATTTGACTGAAATTCAGTTGGCAGAAAAATAATTGACAGAACATCTTCCTGCCTCAAATTTTTGACACCTCCCTGCAGAGGGTTGGCCTCCAAGAGTGGTTTGTCAGCAGAAGGTTTGTCTGAAGTGCAGCCCCCACACTCTACCAGCTGTTGCTCTGTTGTGGGTAGTATAGCTTCTTGCTGCTTTTGTCTTGACTTACATGGTTGGAGCTGGCTGTGATATAGAGTCTTTTCCTGCTTTTGTTTTCCTAATTATTGGAATATATTGGGAAACTATCCTTGGGCAGCCAGCCTGCCAGAATTAAGGATATGGTGTGTCGCAGGTTGGGAGTTAAGGCCTATCATATGATGGATGTTAACTTGAAAATATAGGTCAAGAATTGTCCTACCCAGGACCAAGGACCAGTGGCAGGAATTATAGTGTAATTATCCCTGAGAGATAAACTACACTATTACAGATAGCTTGTTGTTATTGTCTAGGAAAAGATCAGAGGCAGATGTGTGAATAGGTTATGGTGTGAGAGATGGTTTCATACTGAGTTGATAGATAGAAAGAAAGCTATCTTATTCTTAAACAGAAAGGGTTCTGTTATAGCCCAAACGCCTTTCCAGGTGAAGAGGGTTAACTCTTTAGTGTGGGCCAAGTGATCAGTCAAAATTATTTTCTCAGAGGTTTAATCCTTAAATTTGGGCTTCAGGGATAATTCTTTAAAATGCACAGGGCTGTAAAAATCACCTGGCGGACAGAAGATCACAGGTAAAGTTGCTGGCAGGCCAGAAGAAACAGTATTCAGATGACAGAAGGCTAGGATAAAATTTTAAAACAACTGGGAGAGCCAATAATTCATACAACTTTTTATTTCAGAATGCAATAAAGCCTGGCATGGGGCCTGAAGGCTCATATAGTACTCCCTTGCCAGACTTTAATTCTAGTGATCAGAAAATCCAAGAGTTGGGAAACAGGTATTCAGAAAGATGGGTTGCCTGGGTTTTTGGGCAGCAAAATGGCACTGGTGAAGAAACAGATTCCATTGGCTAGTTCAAGTAAAAGGGTTATATGACCCTTCTGTTCCAGAGTGGCATTCTTGGGGGTAGCCTGATAGCTGGTAGTATCTTCATTGGCCGGGGTTTAATTGACTGCTTGGGTTGATGTAAGGCTCATCATGCCAATGGCTAAGGCCTTCTCCTCTGCATTGTCAGGGATTGCAAACCTGACAACAGAAATATAATTGTGAGTTTAGTTCATTCTATTTTTGGAAAAGATATAGGCTATTTCAACTGCATCCTTAACACACATGTCAATCATACTACCCAACCCAGGGATTGAACCTGGAACCTTGACTGTCACTTTTACGCTGATTTAAACCTTCCAGACAACTTTAAAGTAGTTAATTCTATTAACTGGATTCAGTCAGCACTTAAATCTAAATCCAAAAACTTCAATAGAATTATAAAAGACTCTAATAACTGCTTGGCTCTTGATTGGCTAAGTTCTAAGTCTCCTCAGCATAAACTTCAACTTCAAACATCAAAGAGTTTCTTAACACCACTTGTTGTTATTTTAAAGTCTCTAAAGGCCAAATACCCCCAGATCTGCCCAGATGTGCAGGTTTTGTTCCTTTCTTCTCTTATATGCTCCAGACTTATTTACCAAGTGATTGAAAATATCCTTCTCCAAATCCTCCGGCTTCATTCTAGTCTGAGGAACCTGTGGGAGTTATCCTCTTATTTTCAATAAGCCTTTGATGTGTTTCCTCTCAAATCCAACTATTTAAGGTAGCCTTCTTGGTTGCTATTTCCTTGTTCTAGCAACAATGATTTCTCCTCTCTGTTATTATCACTTTATGCTTCCTGATACATACCTTATTGTGACCTCTCTTTAGCACCATGAAGGGGGATCTCTTCCTGTTCAGGCTCATAATTCTGCTACCCTTTTTGGTCTTGTTTCCAAAAGATCCACCCTGTACCACTGACTGGCAAAACTCTTCCCCTTATGATTCTCACAAAGAAGAGCCCTTTACTAATGATTGGTTTAAATATCATTCAGGACTGGGGGAAAATTCAACTATAGGCACTTCCCTCATAATACTCCTGAAGCTGGAATCTCTTTGGTCTGGCTAAACTCCTCTTTCTACCTCATGATCTACTTGGTATGCTACTATCTCCTGGGAAGGTTCATCTCCTTGATGGGAATATTTGCCTTTCTGGGGCAGTTTGGAAAATTGGCAATGGTGACGGTGTCACGGTAGGTTCCATAATGCCAGGTATTGTCTGTCCAAGTAAGAAGGCTCAGAAGGCCGGGAAACCTGTATAAAAATTGACTGAGTTAACGTATTTAAACCAAACAGTCAACCAAAAATGGGTCACAGCTGCTCCAGTCTGCTAGCTGAAACCAGCTCCCCCTTTCAAACTGACGTTGATAAATTGGCGTAATATGAGGGTCACCTGATATGAGCTTGTTAATCAACATGGTTGTCAGAAACTAGTCACACAAGGGTTCTTTGCAACCTGGACTAGATACTTACTTGAAGATGTAGAAGGAATAGGAGGTCAAGACTCAGGTGGTATTGCTTAGTCAATTTTTCTGATATATATCAAATAATTTTCCCTGTTTCAACTCTAAGAGTTGAGTCCTCCTAAATTTACTCAATAAAAATTGATTATCCCAAGTTCTAATTTTAAATTTTAAAAATGCATCCTGTGATTGGGTTGTTGCGGTATATCCCGTACAATCTGATTCTTGTCAAAACCGCAGGCTTGACCTGCCAGCAAGGTTCCAACCAAGCGGGTTTGTGACCCGTAATCTGATTACCCGGTCACTTGAAGCCAGACTAGGAAGTCAACTCAAATTACCAAATCCATCAACATGAACAGATGATGAGCCTTCACGGTGGATACCTCAATTTGGCGCTTGACTCATTAGCAGAATCAAGCCACCCCCTCTCTCATCCAGCCGTGTGATCACCAATCATGTTCCTACTATCCATTGATTCACAATAGCTATATAATCACTATCTCACAATAAAGATTATTATCTATCTCCTAAATATTTTCCCCTGTGTAACTCTGCTAAAACAGCACAGTTACGGCATTGGTAGCACAGGTAGGCTCTCCATCCTACCTTATCTTGAAAAATTCTGCCTGTTGCCTGCACACGCTGCGGCCAACAAATCCTTGACAGAATTATGTTAGGCCTCCCACCCGACTGGACGCCGTATACTCCTGGTACCGAGATACCTGATGGCTTTGTCCTCTACCAAAATACGGTGATCCTGCTACCCGCCTTCAACGCCCTGTCTGCCCAAGGGTTCTTTCAGGCAACTTCCTTGATGCCACAACCAGCTGACAAAACCACCATGCCCGCCTATGTTGCACAAAGACTTTGCAGCACCGCCTTGGAGCCCTTTGCAGGGGCCAACAACAACAATGCTGCCGCATGGATCCAGTCCGCCCAAAGCAAGCTGGCTCAGATGAAATGCCCACAGCAATTTTGGATTGCAGAGATTTCCATTTGTCTGACCCATGATGCTGGCACCTGGTGTGACAAATGGCACAAGGAGCACACTGACAAGAACTGGGACACCTTCAAACAGGACTTCTTGGCAAGATTTGTGCTTAAGGATACAGCACTCATGATCATACGCCAAGTAAAGAACCTAACCCAGACAGGCATTGTGAAGGAACTTACCCCCACCTACGAGGAACTCTGTCTCTGTGCCCCATCTGATATGGCCTTTGACACCCCAGCCACACACCTCATGTACTACGACGCTCTCAAGTTGCACGTGATGAGACATGTGAACCTGGACCAGGTTACAAACCTGCAAAGCCTGTACCGTGAAGCAGAAAAAGCAGAACAAACGTCCAACGCTCTACACAAGGCACAGACTGGGAAACAAGAAAGACCCAAGGACTCACATTCAAGTGGGCGTTCCTCTTGACCACCTCCTGGAGGTAATGGTAACAACAACAACCACAAACTCACAGTATTGAATGAGAATGGGAACAGAAATAACGGCCAATCAAATTGTATCCAGTTCTGTGTCACTGCCACCCAAGGCAACCAAGATGAGGGAAAAGCCCTGGGAGAGCACTAAGCAAGCCAAGCTCTTCCCACACAACTCCTGACTTGCCCAACAATGAATACCAACCCAAGGACGTGGACCAATGCCCAATGATCCAAGTACCCTTGGAAGACCCAGTACTATACACCATTGCCAGACATCCCAATAAATTGATGTCTTACCCTTTCCACTTTTGCAGTTACACAGGCTCAGCACTCTTGGACTCAGGCGCAGATTGAACTTTAGTCAACAGCAGCTTTGTGAATAAATTCAAGCTGGCCACTAATCCTTTGCGGATTAAAAACGTGGTCCTGGCTGATGAACATCACATTGCCGTGACAAAAGAAACTGCTCCCTTCTCTGTCATGCTCAAGAACCTCCACTCCACCATCCAAGGTCCTGTCATTGACTGCCCTAAGTTTGACATTGTACTGGGAATAGACTGGTTACAGAAAAACAACCCCCACTTGGACTGGGCGACCTCAGTGTTAACCATCAAGCATGAAGGTGTCAACCACCAAATCTACCCAGACTCTGTAGACCAACTCCTACAAGACCACCTCTTTGTACGCATCACAGAGACCTTGGACGAGAAGGAAAACATGAAAGAAATTGACTGGGACTCCTGCCAGTATGAAATCATACACTTCAAGGATCACCAGGACACTTTCACACCGCAAGATTGCAACATTGTGGCCCGGCACCCAGAAATCTTCAAGGAGGCGTTACCTGGGCTACCCCCTGAGAAACACATTCAACACTCTATCCAACTCAAGGGGGCCGTACCCAAGGCACACCCCATTTACAGGCTGACCCCAAATGAGGACAACACCCTGTGCGCCTATCTCAAGGAAGCACTGGAAAAAGGACTTATCCGCCTCTCACAGTCTCCCTTTGGGGCCGCTGTATTCTTTGTGGCCAAGAAGGACAGTACCTTACACCTGGTCACAGACTACCGCGCCTTGAACAAAGTCACCATCAAGAATTGTTACCCCTTACCACTAATTGACAATCTCTTTGACGCCTTGGGAGGAGCCTCCGTCTTCTCCAAGATTGACCTAACTGCAGGTTACAATCAGATTCATATTAAGGAGGAAGACATCCCCAAGACAGCCTTTTGCACTAAGTACGGTTCCTACAAATGTGTGGTACTCAACTTTGGCATGACCAATGCCCTGTCCACCTTTGTAACCTTCATGAACAAAGTGTTTGCACCACACATAGGCAGACACGCCCTCCTGTACCTGGACAATATCATCATCTACAGCCCCTTGGTAGAACAGCATCACAAGAACCTGGAAGAAGTCTTTGCAACCCTGGCACAACACAAACTGCTGGCCAAGCCCTCTAAATGCCAGTTCTTCCAGGAGCAACTACCCTTCTTGGGACACATAGTCTCAAAGGACAGCATCAAACTCAACAGCCAGAAGATACAAGCCATCTGCAAGATGCCACCCCCCAAGGACAAGTCAGAACTATGCACCTTCTTGGGAATGGTGGCCTATGTATGGCGCTTCATACCCGACTGTGGCGTTTTGACTGCCCCTTTGTCCAAAATAACAGGCGCCAAGTCCAAGTTTGTATGGACCCCCCAACGTGACCTCTGTTTTAGACGTCTCAAGGAAAAACTCACAACAGCTCCCATCTTACAATACCCCAAATGGGATGGAGAATACCAGATGGAAACCGACGCTTCAGATGCATCCATTGGGGGAGTTCTGCAAATTAAGAATAGTGACGGTGACTTCCTGCCCCTAGCCTACAAGTTGCGCAAACTGACAGATGGCGAGTGTAGATACCCTATCCACAACAAAGAACTACTGGCCATTGTACACTGCCTAGTCAAATGGCGCTGTTACCTAGAACGGCAGGAAGAATTCACAGCATTAACCAATCATAAGTTGCTCATCTATTTCAAGACACAGGCAAACTTGTAACGCTGCCAAGTGTGGTGGATGGAAATCTTAGAAAGGTTTAACATGCTCATCCAATATAAGCCCAGGGTCAAACTAGCCATGGTGGACGCCCTGTCCCGCCTGTATGTTTGCGCTTCTAGGGGAGAAAATGGACTCAACCCAGACTGGCCTCTCCTAGTGCTCTGTACAAAAGATGAAGGTTTCCCCGCAGGCACAACCAATATCACCAAAGAAACGGTCATCAAGAATGAGCACCTCTTTGCTGATGTATACGGGACTCTTCACAGAAAAATGTTGGATGTCACAACCATTCCCTACATTCCCGCACATCAACAAGTTGATACCATTCTTTGTTACCACAGAGATCTTGGACATACCAAGAGCCAAAATCTATACAAATTCCTAAAACATAAAGCCTGGTGGCCAACCTTATACCGCAATGTCCAAGAAGTGTTAGAACAGTGCAAGGTCTGCAAAAAGTTTGCCAGAAGCAAAACTCTGCCTAAGTCTGTACTCCCCATTCAAACCCAACTACCGTTCAAGGTATGGACTCTGGAAATTGTGGGCCCCATGCCAGGGAAGCACAACAACAAAAAATACATCATTACAGCCATTGACTTTGCAACAAGGTGGCCAGTAGCCCAAGCGGTGAAATTGCACACCGGTAACAACGTCCAACAATTCATTGGCAAAGAAATCATCAGTAAGTTTGGAAAGCCAGAACTCCTGATAACCAATGGGGGCAAAGAATTGACCTCCAAAAACACCAACGTTTACCTCGCCAAAAACGGGGTCAAACACACTGTCACTTCACCATACCATCCACAGGCCAATAGACGGGTAGAGCGGCTTAATGGTAGCCTCGTGCAAGCCCTAGCCAAACTCACCACCGGGAGACCTGAAGACTGGTATAAGCAGCTACCAACTGTGTTACTTGTGTGCCAAACCCAAGTGAACAGATCCACAGGGAAAAGCCTGTTTGAACTGGTATACAGCACACAGCCAAATATCATTCAAGCATTGACAGGACCCAAACTGGAAATTCCAAGTCAAGTCCCCCCTTGCTCAGATCCTCAAGTAATAGAGGCCAACAGCAAACAAGCAGCCAAAGAAAAGGAACACTTACAAAAGACCTTCATTCCCATCTGTCAAAGACATGAATTTGGGGACAAAGTCTGGGTCATGAATGTTGACAAGAGCAAACTACAACCCAAAAAAGTGGGGCCAGCAATAATCCTAAAGGTAAACGACAATAACACTTACCTCGTGCAAGGGCTTGGGAAACGCAAGCAAGACAAGACTTTACACCACAACCGCCTACAACCCTGCAAAGCAAGACAGAAGCAACAAGAAACTACCCTGCCTGCCACCAAACAACAACTGGTTCAATATGGTGCCCAGGCTCCTGACAACCTGCCTCCCAAGGAGGCCGACTTTCAGCTGGGGGGTGTCAAAACCGCAGGCTTGACCCGCCAGCAAGGTTTCAACCAAGCGGGTTTGTGACCTGCAATCTGATTACCCGGCCACTTGAAGCCAAACCCAGAAGTCAACTTGGATTACCAAATCAATCAACATGAACAAATGATGATCCCTCACAGTGAATACCTTGATTTGGTGCTTGACTCATTACCAGGATCAAGCTACCCCCTCTTCCATCCAGCCGTGTGATCACCAATCATGTTCCTTCTATTCATTGACTCATAATAGCTCTATAATCACTATCTCACATCTAAAGATTATCATCAATCCTCTTAATATTTTTCCTCTTGTAATTCTGCTAAAACAGCACTTTTACAACAGTATCCCAACTTTGTAGTTTCTTGGGTACATGTAAGTTCTTGAAGAAATTCACTCCCCACTTGTCTGAAGTGACTGCCCCTTTATATTTGGCTAGTGGAAAGACATCTTTAGTCTGGATGCCTGAGTGCGCAAGTGCCTTCTCAGCAGTCAAGGCTCTTTTATTGTCTTCCCCAGTGTTAAGACATGTGGATCCTGAGCTTCCTTTTGTGGTTTCCACCAATGCATCTAAATATGCTGTGGCTGGCAAGCTGTTACAGAAAGCTGGTGATAGGATTGAGAGACCTGTAGGGTATTTATCCCGGAAGATGGAGGCTTGAGAACACAACTACATGAGTTAAAACAAGTAATTGTTGGCTGTTGTGGAATCATTAAAGCATTGGTATCACCATCTCATGTCGGCATGTCATCCATTTGTAGTAAGAACTGACCACAAAGTTCTTCTATATTATCAAAAACCCAGGGTTTTGTTGGGTTGCCAATCCAGATGGCATGGTGATCTGACAAGATACAAGTCCTGCTATGAGTTTATTAAGGGATCTGACAATCACTTGTGCAATGCTTTAAGCAGGAATCCTTCCCATCTCCCAGATGCTAGTATAGACGCTGAGTTTAACACACATACTATGATTCCAGACAAGGCTGTGGTGCCTTTTGTATTGCCTCTGCCGGCTACGTTGGCCACCATGTCCTTAGCTGAGGGCGCTGACCTGGGCTTATATTCCAAAGTTAAATTTCTGCAATCCTTGTCCAAAGGTTATGATAGGCTATTGGAGCTAGCATGTGCAAACCCAGTAGGTCAGCCTCAGGATTAGCATAAGATTGTTCCAGTCCTATATCATCAAGGTCGCTTATGGGTTCATGAGGGCACTATTTGGGATAAAATCATGGAAGCTAATCATACCTGTCCAACGGCTGGTCATCCAGGGAAAAACAAAACAGTGTAAATTATCTGCCGCCAGTTTTCCTGGAAAGGTTTGACTGTGCAGGTAGCAGCTTTTGTTTGAGATTGCCTAGTATGTGTTTAATCCAAGGCCAGTTGGAATAAGACTACTGGTTTAATGGTTCTACTTCAGCCTGCTGCGGGTCCCTGGACGTCTGTGTTGATGGATTTCATTGGTGAGCTTCCCAATTCCAATGGGTTTAACGCAATCATGGTGATAGTCAATTGTTTCACAAAGATAGCACACTGTGTACCTTGCTTAACCACAATTACTTCAGTGGAAACTTCTAGGTTATTTGTGAACAGAATCTTCTCCCTACATGGCATCCCAATGGAGATTGTAAGTGACTGTGGTCCTCAATTTATTGCTCAGTTCTGGGAAGCTTTCACTGGAATCCTTGGTATAAAATTGTGCCGCTCTACTGCTTTCCACCCCCAATCTGACGGACAAACAGAGAGGTTAAACCAAAGTTTGGAGGTCTACCTACATTGCTACACTGATGCGCAACAAGGTGACTGGTGTGATAATCTACCCATGGCAGAGTTACATATAATAATACCCTGCACACGTGAACTCAAGTATCACCATTTTATGCCAATGTGGGTTAAAATCCTTCTTCCAACATGGGTCCTTGTTTGGTTAGCAATGTGGAAGCTGCAACTAATCAATCTGCTGCATTGAAGCAGGTTCATCAGGAGCTCCAAGTTACTCTTGCCGCTGTTGTGACAACTTATAAGGAATATGCAGATTGCAAGCATCAGGAAGATCCAACTTACAGGTCAGGTGATCTAGTCATGGTTGATGCTTGCAATATGAAACTTAAGGTTCCCTGTTGCAAATTAGGTCCCAAGCAAGTTGGTCCCTTCAAGGTAGAACGTCAGATTGGTCCCTCCACCTATCAGCTGGATTTACCTCCTGCTTTCAAGATTTTCTACACCTTCCATGAATGTCTTCTTACCCCCTTCAAAGGAACAGAGATCCCCTCTTCCCAACTCATTCTTGTGGAAGGAGAACCTGAGTATGAGTTAAATTGTATTCTGGCTTCCTGCAAGAATTGCCGCCGTTTAGAATATTTGGTATCTTGGAAAGATTATGCTGATTCTGATAACTCTTGGGTTCCTCACTATAATTGTTCAAATTCCTCTGATCTGATCCATGAGTTCTACAAGCACAATCCCACTGCTATTGATCACCCTGAACTTACCCTAGCCGCAATGAAACTCCCACCTGCCCATAAGAATTTCTCTTTATCCCATCTCCCAGATGGTGATATTATGCCCAGGGCTAAAGCAGAGGGTAATATCACAGTAGGTTCTATAATGCTGGGTATTGTCCATCCAAGTAAGAAGGCTTGGAAGGCCGGGAAACCTGTATCAAAATTGACCAAGTTAACAGATTTAAACCAAACAGTCAATCAAAAATGGGTCATGGCTGCTCCAGTCTGCCAGCTGAAACCAGATCCCCCTTGCAAACTGACGTTGATAAATCAACGTAATATGAGGGTCACCTGATATAAGCTTATTAATCAGCATGGTTGTCAGAAAATGGTCACACAAGGGTTCTTTGCAACCTGTACTAGATACTTAATTGAAGATGTAGAAGGAATAGGAGGTCAAGACTCAGGTGGTATTGCTTAGTCAATTTTTCTGATATATATTTAATAATTTTCCCTGTTTCAACTCTAAGAGTTGAGTCCTCCTAAATTTACTCAATAAAAATCAATTATCCCAAGTTCTAATTTTAAATTTTAAAAATGCATCCTGTGATTGGGTTATTGCAGTATATCCCGTACAATTTGATTCTGAACCAAATCATTTTAGGAAGATGGAGCCCAGCATCTGGAACTTTGTTGTTGGCGCCGCCAAATGTCAATTTCATGCCAGCCAATTTTGTAGCTCCTCCCCCCATTCTTGAAACTGAAAATTATGTCACTTCCCAATGCCCAGAATTCTACGCTGAAGATGCATTGATGCTTTCCCAGGTCATTTATCTTGGTTTACTCTGGTTAGGACTAATTGTTCTACTTAATCCTGGAGTTACAATTGGAAATTTCACAAAAAAATATCTGAAGCTGTGTTGGTGGTTAATCATCAATTCTATGTGGATTTGGGTGGTAATTCCCCATCATTTAGAAACAGCTTCATATTATCCAGTTATTTCTGTCATAGATGGTGCCAATAGGTTCTTTTATAGCAGAACTAAATTCAGGGGCCTTGATCCTAAGATTAGAAGCTTCTTTTTCTCCATTGGGTCCCTGAAATACATTGGGTCAGTGGCAGCAGGGTTCTGTCAAGGCAACTTCTGGGGCATATGTGATTTTTTTAGCTTTAAGCATCAATGGATTGAATCAAGGAGGATTCAATACCCAAAAAACGTGGGCAGATGGGTGCCTGGTCCTTAGAGCTGAAATCCTGTGGTCCTAGTTGACCAGAGTTCAATTCCTGTTCCAACCCTTGGGTCTCATAAGGGAAAAATATAATTTCTGACACCATCTCTTTTTTTTCTGCAGGTTCTTTTGTTGATTTCTTCTTGTCTAGGTATTGTTGGATGGCTTGATTGGTATTGTTCAGGTTGCTTAGGGGCTCTCATGTGTTTTCTTTGATTGAGTGTCTCCTCCATTTAATGTAGTACTGGAGGGGTTGATAGTGGTTCTGGTCTCTATGAACATACTTAACTTTGTACTTTTCAGAGCAAACTGTTTGTATAGAAGGTGGTGACATCTTGAGCCTTTGGGGAGGGATTGTGACAATTCATATTGTTGGCAGCTTTGCAGGCATGGGCTGGTGTTGTCCTAGAAGATAATAGTTACCTGAGAGAGTTAGATGTTGGTTGTTTGGTTTAGCCTTGGGGTGCCAGTAGGGTAGCCATCTATTGATACCTGAGATAGAAAAAGAGTTTACCTAGTGATGATTGTGCTAGGATAGCATAGCATCCTTAGACCAGCTGGGGTGATAATACAGATAAGTTTCCTTAGAAGAGAAGGATAATGAAGCAGCATTGCCCTTACAGAAGGCCAACTGGGTGGTTTAATACAGTTGGAGCTCCTGGAATGATGGAGTGTTAAAGAAACACTGAAGTCCGGGTACTAGCTGGGGGGACTTCAGCTAGATCACTTTTACCCCTAATAAAACAGTGTAAGAATTTCTCTGTCTATATCTTTTGGGTGATTTATGAAAGAGCCTTGTGACTGTACAACAGTAACCTGGCACATTTTTCCAAATAAATATGCCAAATGATATTTAATTATTGTGTTTTATTATGCATTTTATATAGATAAGTTTAAGGAATTCTTTGGATAAAGATTCCTCAAAACTCAGTATCTATATGGAATGAATGATAAATATTGGCTTGGTAGTTAGGCCAAACTAACTTAAAAGATAAAGACAAGATTGGCCAACCCCATCTTGGAGACTAGGTGTCTTGCAAAAAATTTAATTAAACCCAAAAATTGATCAATATTTACCCTTGGATATGATTAATGAGGATTTAGCCATAGGGCTAAAATGGATTTGAATGTGTCAAGAAAAGACTTGGTGTCTTTGTAATAAATTATTTACTGTGAAGGTTAATTAATATAATTGATAAGGAATAAATTAATGAAAAACAACCAAATGTGGGCAATGATGTCCTGGTATTTAGGTTTGATCAGCTGGTTCCCAAATGGAACAATGATAGCTTGGATCAGGATTAGGTAAACTCCACAGGTTTTTGTCTCTGGGAGCTAGGAATGCTTCAAGCCAAAACAATACATTGCAACAAAAGAATTCATGTAATTACTGAATGTATTAAACAATTTCTCATAGGTTGAGAGTGTGAAAATCTTTTGAGTAAAAGATCTTAGTTAGATGACGCTGTTACGTCATAGGCCACATGATTGAAATCCAGGGATGATTTCTTAACCAGAGGGGTTTTCAGCCAAATATACCACTCCTGGTATATAATTAAAAGCAAACAAACCTTAATAAATATATTCAAGTAAAAATCTGAAACTTTCCCTGTATTTTTTTCTATTTATGCCTTCACAATTATTATTTGAAAAAGCCAAGTTTGGGGTTCTTAGGGTAGAAACCGCTGCTGCTTGTAAAGAGGTTCCCAAAAATTCCCTGAAAGAGGCTTGTGGAAACCTTTAGATAGCAAAGACATTCCCAAAGGAGTCATTGGTTAAGGTCAAGTCTTCTTTTGAAGAACTCTATTTAGAATACTTTGCTAAGTAAGAAACACCCACTCAAGCAAATTGAGCTTATGCTTGGGATTTGCTGAACCTATTGTTAGAGTTCAATAAGATCTTTCATCAAATAAAAGATGCAGATGAAAAAGAAATTTAAGGTCTCAAACTTTGTGAGGAAAAGAGTGTGAAAATCATGACAAGATGGAGGGAGAATAACAAGAAATTAAACCAGAAAGTTGCCTATCTGGAGACAAAGCTTGCCAAAGCTTTGTTGCAAGAGGGGTCCAGCAATAAGAGTCTAAACAAAAACAAGTATGATAAGTCAGATTGGATGGTTCTGGATCTTTTATAATCATTTCTGTCACTGTCTAAGCATAGGGTGCCTGGGATAACCTAAGGAATGGGTGTCTAGAGAAACAGCTGCTGAACCTAAGGGATCAGATCAATGCCCAAAAAGTGGAGTTGGTTACTCTGTGAATTCCCAAGCTAATCACTTGGGTAGCAAAGAGGAGAATAAATTAGTGTTGTAACTGTGCTTTTTTAGCAGAGTTACAAGGGAAAAAATATTTGGAGACTAGATAATTATCTTTATTTGGAGATTGGAATTATATAGTTGTGCTGAATCATTATAAGAGGAACATGATTGTGTTGATCACTTGGTTGGATGATGAAAGGGGTGACCTGATCCTGGTAATGAGTCAAGCGCCAAAACAAGGTATCCAATATAAGGGATCATAATCTGTTCAAGTTGTTGGATCTGGAAATTTGAGTTGACTTCATGGTTTGGCTTCAAGTAACTGGATATTTGGGTTGCAGGTCACAAACCTGCTTAGTTGGAACCTTGTTGGCGGGTTGACCCTGCTGTTTTGATACACACACACACACCGGCTAAAGGTCAGCCTCTTCTGGAGGGAGATTATCTGGGAGGTTGTCAGGAGCCCAGGCGCTGTACTGGACTAGTTGCTGTTTGATTGCAGGTAGGACAGCCTTAATTTGTCTCTGTTGGGCCTTACAGGGCTATAACCAATTGTGGTGTAGGACCTTGTCCTGTTTGCGCTTGCTGAGTCCTTGCACCAGGTAATTGTTGTTGTTTAACTTTAGGATGATGGTGGCCCCTACTTTTTTGGGCTTTGATTTGCTCTTGTCTGTGTTCATTACCCAGAACTTGGATCCAATTTCATGTCTGCCTTTCAGGGGAAAAATATATCTTGTAGGTGTTTCTGTTCCCTGATTGATTAGTCAGTAATTGCTTTGGCCAATCTTCAGGGGTTCTGGCAGTGAGCTTAGCAAGGGCTTGTACCAAGCTATCATTCAATTGCTCTACCCTGTCATTGACCTGAGGATGATAGGATGTTGTTACTGTATGATTCACTACTTGCTTTTCCATATATGCATTGATGTCATTAGAAATTAGCTATTTACCTCTGTCTGTGATCAGTAGTTCTGGCTTTCCAACCTTGCTTAAAATTTTTCTGCCCATGAATCTTCAAACATTGTTACAAGTTTGGGCTTTGTCAGCCTGCACCACTGGCCATTGTGTGACAAAGTCAATGGCAGTGATTATATACTTTTTGTTGTTACTCTTTCTGGGCATGGGGCCACAATATCCTGTGCCCATACTTTGAAAGGTGATTGAGTGTGGAGTGGAAGTATGACTTGAGAGGGGTTTTCTCCTGGAAAACTTCTCACAAACCTTGCATTGCTTAAGTACTTCATGGATGTCTCTGAAGGCAACAGCGCCTATGTTGACAATTTGTTGACATGGCCACTGTCAACTTGAAACTCTAAATCTCCCATGTTTTTTTGCTAGTTGTGCTAGCTTAATTCTTTTTTTAAAGCGTTCAGGGGTACAAACCCAGAAAACACAACAAAATTGTGGCCATCTTGACACAATTTAATATTAAGCTTAATAAAAACTTGATTTAACCAGATTTTTCCTTTACTTTTACTAATAAAAATTAGTTTATTTTTTATTTGTTTTCACAACGTAAAAGTGTCAATGTCGACACTTTTTAAGCCAAACTTATTTTTAATAACTAAACTGAAACATCTACAGTAAAAAAATAAGTGCACATTTAAAAATATTTTTTAATGAATTATTATATTGAAAAAGACAGTACGCATATAGCTGATTGTTGGAATGTTCATGTTATAAATATATATGTGGTACTTATTACAGCTTTAATATATTAAGTGGATTGGTGGCTAACAGCAATCCAATAATTTAAGTGTGAGTTACTATGTAAGTTACTAAAGAATTTATTATTAAAAATAATTTTGACACTTGAAAATGTTGTTTATTTGCTTGTGATTATCCCCCAGGGTGGAGTTAAGCAAATTAGAGTGGCACAATTAAGCCTAGATTAATATGTCACCTCATAAAGAATGTCATAAGTGACGTTGTCAACACTTTACCCTTTTCAATATCTTAGCAACATTTTAACAACTTCACATATACACAATGGTAAAATATCATATTGACACTACCCAAATATAATTTTTAATAAAGAAATAAAGAAACTTGATACTTTTTTACCTTTTTTCATATGTTTTTATTTATTTTTATATGTGAACAAAAATACACAGAAAACTGTTAATTTTTGCTAGCCTGTGTAAATTTAATTAAGTATACTATGAAAAAACATAGTAAATTTTTTAAAAAAAATGTCAATAGTGATAATGTTGTCAAAAATAATGTCTACAATTTTTGTAATCAACAGTGAGAATTCATCTTTTTTTTACTAATTGTCACTCATAATGTTGACACCTTTCAGCTCTCACATATAAACATTTATGTTTTACACAATAAAAAATTCTCATTTTTGATATGTTGTATTTTTGACTTTTCTCTTTCATATTTCCTAATTTTTAAAATAAATCTATATCTAAATATAGCAATTTTGCATATTTCTCTTAACTTTTAATTTTTTATTTATAACTTTAATAAAATAAAAACTATGCAAGTATTTTTTAACTTTTAAATGCCAATAAAAACCATCTAGGATTTAATTTTTATATATTATGCTTTTTAAGTTGTTTTGTTTGTTTTTTTACATACATTGCTTTATTTTAAACCATTTTACTTATTATTTTAAGACAAAAACACTTCCAAATAGCCCAAAGGAACCAAGAGTCCTTCAAAGCCAACAAAACCCACCAAAAAGAAGCCTGACTCACAAAAGAAGGTCACTCCAAAACCATAACCAAAACCCTCCCCTGAGCCCTCTCCTGAGAAGAGCCCTTTTCACTCCACTGGGGGAGAGGAATCTGATGGCTTCCTTATAGAGCACAGTTTTTACAACTTGGCTTCTGATGAGGAGCCAACCAAGAAGAAGCGCTCATCCCAAAAGTCTCCCCCAAAGATAAGTCTCCTGCACATGAGGAGCACCACAATAAGCCCCCTTCTGCTTCCCCCCGCCACCAAACTCCCCCCTTTAATCTCATCTGGGGATGATTCAAAGCCCTGCCCTAATTACTTTCCTGGCTTCTGCCATGCTCCTGCTGGCCCCTGAGACCCTCTATTGGCCCACAACATCTGCAACATTGACGGCAAATTTAAGGTTCTCTCTTCCTTGCCCAAATACTTCCCAATCATGAGCGTAAAGGGTGGGCCAGTAATGGTGGCCAATGGGTATATTTTCTCTTACAACAATGCCAGCCAGTGCTTCAAGAGCCGCCATTACATCTGTGAGGACCGCTCCTGCCCAGTGCGGATCAACACTGAGCACTGGGACTTGGTCTAAACCATCAAGGGCAAGCATACCTGCATCATGCCAAATACCACTATTGCCCGCCTCCTCAAGTGGTATCTTGTTCAGGTGATGCCCACCTCCAAAGATCTTTCCGCCACCCAGCTGGCTGTGCTTGCTTGCAAGTACCTCTCCCCAACCAACTTGAAGAGGGTGCCAACCCACAATCAGTTGGTCAAGTTTGTAAGTGATAGGCATCAAGCCTCCAATCCCCTGGCCAAGAGCGCCACTAAAATTGAAGACCTGGTCCTCAAAAATGCCCTCAAGAAGACAGAGGATGGTGAGATGTTCCTGCTCCATGACAATGGGCAGGAATTGGAGGATAGGATTATAGCCTACGCCACAACCCAAAATCTGGAGCAGCTGAACACGGCAACCGCCAGAATTAACTCATTCCGCAAGTTGACTTACTATATGTCAATAATCAGAATTAAAAATACTTTAATGTTGACAGCATTGAAAAGTCAGAATTAAGTTTTAACTCATGCAGACTACTAAATGTTGACACTTTTTTAATAAGCAGAAACCTGTTTCCTGAACATTTTACTTAATAAAAATTAAGCTTCAAGATACTTTTTAGGGTAATGTGACAACATAGATTTTAAAAAGTCCATAAAAAATTATACATGAATATTAAAAAATTTCATAAAAACACGCTTTTATCTTATTTTACTATGAAATTAGCTATCTTTACTATGATAAATTTTTTCCCACTTATAAAAAAAAATCTAATATACAAAAAGGTACTAAATAAAATTTCACGTATTATAGCAAAATATAGCAATCAGAAACAGTAATATAAAGTTTTTTCTATATTGAAATTACAAAAAACATATAATTTACTAGTAAAATACCAATATAGGCCATGTAATACAGTCTAAAGCATCAAACTATCAATAAAAAACCAATGATTTTATAAAAGCAGTATCATAAAAGATTAATGATTTATTTAGAATAACTATTTATTTAAAAATATTATACTTAATATATAAGAACTATATAAAAAATTAGGCAATACTCAAAAAATTTAATGAAAAGCTAGACTGTAATAACCTGGTTGCCATTAAGAACTGTGGCAATCTTCTTGATGTATTCCACAAATCTCTGAAAGCTTATTTTTGGCCTTGACAACGTCCTTGATCTTCTCTTGATACTGTTTCTCTTTGGTGGTTCTCTTCTTCTTAGATGGGTGGTTCTCAATATCTCTGATGGATGCAGCAGTCTTCCCCTGTTGGACTTTGAGATGCTCATAGAAGGTGTTGTATATGTGCTTGATTCCAAAGGAGGACTTGATATGCTTATGCCAGCCCTCCAAAGATGAAGTAGTTTTCATCTCATCCTTAAGAACTGCCTGGTAGCAGTTCCAGTTGGCTTTGGCTCTGGGCTTGCTCTGGCGCTTAGTGACCTTACGTCCAATCCACTGTGGTTCATAATATTCAATGAAAGGGTAGAAGGCACCATCATGTTTCTTGGCATATGGATCCTGGCATAGGAGCTCAAAGGCTTGTCCAGCATGCTCTGGCTTTACAAAGGCTAGTGCTACAAATTGCTGAATTAAGAACTTGCACTTTCCTGATGTATCTAGACGGTGGAGCTTGCTGAGCTCAGGTAGACCCTTTAGTTGCCTATTGACAGCCTGTTGATAATGGAAAAAACACCCCTGTACCTCTCCATCAAAGGTATTTAAAAAAGCGTTATACTGGGCAGTTTCATAATCCATAATTATAGTTGAGGGGCCAAGTGCTTTATCTTGAGCTTCTTTTTCTGCAGCAAGGGTGGCTTCATCCTTTTCATCATCATCTGGATTGGCTCTAGTGTTATGGCCAGGGGGACTCTTTCTATTACTGGGTAGGGCTTTGATGCCCTCCTGAAGGATTTTAAAGGCCCTTGTGTAGATCTCTTCTGTTGCCCCAGGAAGCAGAAAGTAGGCAATTGGGAGCACCTTGCCTTCAATAAGGAAATGTACAACCCATAGTTGGTAAAAAAGGCGGGGGCATACTGCAAAGGTACCATTACATAACCAGGTCTCTGAATCCATCAACTGCTCCAGGTTCTGTTGTGTAGCATAGCATATAATTCTTGCCTCTGCTGTAGGACCATCATCATGTAAAAGGAATACCTCATCACCATTGAACATCTTTAACTCCTCTGTCAAGACTAACTCTCCTTGAACCATGGCTGATTTCTTATGGGGGACTAGGTCATGGTGTTTGTCACATATGTACTTCACTAACTGGTTGCAGTTGGGGATGAGCTTCAGGTTATCATTACTTAGGTGTGTGGTGGCCTTAACTGCCAGATCATAAGCCTTGACATCTTTGGAGACTGGGACCATTTGGTAGAGGTACCACTTTAGAAGCTTTTCAATAAGATTTATTGGAGCATTACATGTGTGCTCTCCTTTTTCACTAGTGACTTTATCCCATCCTTCTGTATTGATCCTGGCAGCGCAGCTTCTATCTTCACATACATAATTCTTGCTTCTTCCTGCTCTCTTCTAATTATTGCAATTGAAAACATAGCCATCACAGACTAAACTTGCACCTCCTTTGACAGACATTAGAGGGGAAAACCAAGGGAACTTCTTTGAGAGCTTAAACTCTCCTTTGACGTTACATATATTGTGAACCTTTAGGGGATCCCATGGGCCAATTGGTGCTTGATGATAGTCAGACAGGTAATCATCAGGATCTTCTTTATTGATACTTGATGAGGAGGATGGAGGTGCAGATTTGTTGAGCGGTGGAGGGGAATTATCTGGAGTTGGATTCTTGTGCTTTCTGGACAGGGATGAGCTTGATTCCTTTGAGCTTGATTCATCTGGGCTTGACTGGGGTTCTGGACTCTTGGGTATCTTCTTTCTTCCTTGCTTGTTTAGTGGAACCTCATCTCCTTCTGATTGGTACCAGCTTGGAGAAGAGGAGGGGGCAGGGGAGGGCTCTTTGCTTTCAGGGTCTGGGGTCTTCTCCTTTGTCTTCTGTTTTGTTGAGGGCTCTTTGGCTGGTTTTTTGTTGGGGTAGGGACTTTGGGCCTTTCCAGAGGCTTTGGGTACTTTCTTGGTTGACTTGGGGTTATTTCGTGGCTTCTTGGAAGATTTGTCCTACAATAATTAGAGTAGAGTTCATAAAGTAAGAATAATCATGTGAGACATGAATAAAATTAAATAATAATCACTTTTTTAAAATTTTATTATTAAGTAAATAGTTTATAGAAGTATAGAAAGTAATTTTAGAGCTATTTTATTATTAAAGAATAGAAAAAAACCCCATGTTTAAAAAAAAGTTGACATTCTGGTAGTCACAGTAGTCAAAAATATTTAATTTAGTTTGTCAGCATAAAAAACACTTTAATTTTGACGTCGACATACTGACAGTCAGCATTAAAGTGGAAAAACACTATGTAAATCACTTATAAAGCTTAGTTAATATTTTCTGGAGTTGGTTTTTTAAGGCCAAAATTGATTATTTTTAAATTTAAAAAAATTAAAGAGTTGCATATGTAACTTATGAAAACTAAATAATAGGGATTGTAGAGGGAAGTCTGAAGTACAGCCCTGGGTACTTTGGTCTGAATTACCATACCATTGTATGTGTGCTTTTTGTTAAGCGGCAGTGTTTTACTAATAAATAAGTGAAGGTGTTGACATTCAGGCAGTCAGCGTTCTTTTATAGCAGCTCTCCTATTAAATCTTGCTTAAATTATGTCACTTTGTTTGCTTAGCCAAACCCCTTTGTTGCAATTTAGGCAACACATCAATTTGACACAAAGTCAACATTATAATTACATATATAAATTCTAGTTTTAACATATGTGTGTTGGCTTAAGTGGACTTCTGGAAATAAGCGATAGTTTATCCAGTGAGTTTAAAATAACAGTAAATATCTAAATAATACAAAGAATGCTCTGAAAGTTGGCATATGTCTTTTTTCAATGCTTATCTTAATATATATCTAATAAAAACAGTAGTATAAAATATAAAAAGTAGTTATTTTTAGAATATTGTGTATTTTATTATTAAATTTATGGATTCTTATTTGGGGTTGACATCCAGATATTACTTACTGTAGTCAAACTTAATGTAAAAGTACAAAGAAACTTACATTTTCATAGTAAATTATATTAGTTTTTTGGCTTAAAATTAAGCCTTTGTTTAAATGGTGTTGAAATTATGTCTGTTCCTTTTTAATTTTGCAATTCTGACTTAATAATTCACTATGAAAAATTAGCTTAGTTTTGGAAATGCCCAATTCCGGCAGATAAATACCAAAATAATGTTGACTTACTGAATGTTGACAAATTGTCGACATTTAGTAAGTCAACTTGTGGAATGAGTTAATTCTGGCGGTTGCCCTGAACACTGCTATCACCTGGCTGTGCAACAGCACATTTGCTACTTGCCCCTCTCTCTTCAAGAAGCTTTGGGTCCTGCATGGACAGTTCAATGACCAGGTTATCCCCCTTGTCTTCTTTCTCCTTCCTGGTGCCAAGACTGAAGTCTACACCAGAGCCTTCAAGATTGTCCAGGATGCTTTGAGCTCCCTTGCCATCAACCAGCTCCCCTGTCTACTCACGCCACAAGGGCAAATCCCTCCTCCACTGAGAAGGATGAGTTGACCCTAGCCGCTGAGCAGCTAGCTCATTCACACTCACTTGGGCCAAAGGTTATCATAATGGACTTTGAGCAAGCTCAGTTCAAAGCCTTTGAGGCCACCTTCAATGGAGAAGTCCAGGGCTGCTTCCTCCATTTTAGGCAGGCCCTCATCAAGAATCTGAGAGTGTGAAGGACCTTTTTGAGAAGTATCTTAACGATGGTAAGGGGAAGTACCGCTTGCCTTGACTCAGGTTACTGCCTTGGCTTTTGTGTGCCTGTAGCATACTTGGATTGGCTTTGAGGATCTACTGGAGGACGCTTACATCAAGAAGCACTCCACCATCTTCAAAGGTTACTTGGATTACTTTGAGCGTCAATTGGTGGGCAAGAAGGTGACTGCCCCTTGGAATTTCCAGGGCGCCTGCCTCAAGGGGGAGATGAAGACCACCTCTAGCCTTGAGGTTTGGCACAAGCACCTGAAGGTGAAGTTTGGGTCCAACCCCACAATAACAAGCTCTTCCAGAAGCTGCAGGAGGAGCAATCCCAGACTGTCTCCAAGTTTTCCAACCTGGCCAACTGGGTGGCCCCCAAGAAGAAAAAGTCCAAGGAGCAGGACAACCAGGAGGACGTTCAGAAGGTGATAAAAAAAAAGTACAAGGTGGCAGAGATTAAGAAGTACCTTGAGGACGTTGCCACTGCTCTTGCTGGTGACTTTAATTAGCTTAATAAACCTTGCTTTGCTTTGCCTGTATATTTTTTACTTTTAAACTTTTAATTTTTTAATTTATTTATAGTGTACTAATCTTTTTAGGTATAAATGGTAAGTTTCAGATACAGTTTTAATGTGGTTTAGTAAGAAATATCTTATATTTTGTTAATTTATCTTTAAGGTATGAGATATTTTCAGTTATGCTTATATAAAGTAAAACAAATTAGAATTAGAATATTCTTATTTTTGTAGTTATTATGATAAATAAAATTTCTTTATTTTTAGTTCATTGGAATTTTAATTTTTATGGGAATAAAAAAATTTTATAATAAAGAGTGTAATTTACATAGTAAACTGAAAAATAGTTGCTTATATCTCCTTATTCTTATTACTTATAGTAATTTTTTATTGCAGTTTTGAACTCCCTGGGGTCATTTTTTATAATAAAGTATTTTAAAATAATTTTTTGTATTAATAATGTTCAGGGTAAAGTGTTTTGTTAATTAAAAAAGTGTTGACATCCAGGAAACGACATTAAGTAAACCCGGGTTGTCACTTTACTATAGTGTCAACATGGGCGCTGTTACCTCTCTGAAGAGGGTAGGTTGACATAATTTTTTCTTTAGAAACTTGTACAGGTTCCTAATCTTGGTATGTCTGAGATCCCTATGGTGGTGTAAGATGGTGTCTACTTTTTATGTGTGGGTACATATGAAATAGTTACACCATCTGGCATTTTTTGGTTTAGCATTTCATAGGCATTTTCAAACAAGTGTTTGTCTTTTATGACAGTGCCGCAGGTAACGTCTGTAGTGTCTGTGGGGAATCATTTGTCCTTTATATGCAGTACAAGGGGGGTCCAATTAGAATCTAATCCATTTTGGCTGCTAGAAGCCCATACATAGAGCTGTGAAAATGCGCCTGTGGTGACTAATTTTGGTCCTGGCTTGTATTGTATGTTAATGTTGAGCCGTTTGAGGAATACCATCCAGCTGGCCTTTCTATGGGGAAGATGTTCTTGTGTTTTAAAATAGATGAGCAACTTGCATTTGATGAGGACAGTGAAATCCTCTTTCCTTTTGAGGTAACAGTGCCACCTCACTGAACAGTGTACAATTGCAAGTAACTCCTTGTTGTGAATTGGGTAACAACATTCACCGTCAGTCAACTTGCAAGATCTGTATGCTGCTAACAAGAATTCTTAATCACCAGTCTTTAAGCAAAAACCCACGTATGGATGTGTCTGAGCCATTGGTTTCTATCTGATATTCTCATTCACTTCTCAGGTACTGTAAGATAGGAGCAGATAATAGCTTTTCTTTGAGCTAGTGAAAAAAGAGGTTGCATTGGGGGTTTTCCACACAAACTTAGACTTTGCACCTGTAATGAACAATAGGGGTGCAGTGAGGACGCCACATTCCAGGATAAACCAGTGTAAATGAGCAACCATGCCAATAAATGTTCTTAGTTTGCTTTTGTCCTTGGGGATGGTATATTGCAGATGGCTTGTATCTTCTGTTTGTCAGGTTGGATCCTGTCCTTGAATACTATTTGACCCAAGAATGGTAGTTTCCCTCTGAAGAACTGGCATTTGGAGGGTTTTTCAGTGTTCTGAGTTGGGCTAAGGTAGCAAACACCACTTCCAGGACTTTTTGGCGCTGTTCAACATTCAGGCTATGCACAATGATGTTGTCTAGGTAAACAGGAGCATTGTCGTGAATAACGGCATACACCATGTTTTGATTTTGCCTTTGGTGGGCCATTTTGAAGACAAATCTCTTGCTTTTGCTTTTGACTCTTGAAATGAACTGGCTTCTGCTTCAGGAAATATGATTGTATGGTTTCCTGACTCTGCACAACTCACTTGCCCCACTCATGCTTGTGGCAAGTGATCCTACCGTCCTGGTAGTGTTTTGTGGTATTCTCAACCACTATATATTCCATTTCCATATTCATCAATAAAATTAAGTTCTATTCACATTTTTGTCTTTGTGTCTTCTGTACTTCTGCGCCTCTCTCTAGCCACGCCTAGCAGAGATTATTCTTCAGGGCCGCAAGGTAAACACAATTGCCTTCCCTGTCATCTAACCAAGACTTAGTACAAATCTAATCCTAAGGTTAGGATTCCCCGTTGTGTGTCTGTGCCAAGCCTCAGAACACAACAAAAATGGTGCTCACTACAGGGGCTGTAAGCCCCTTGGTTATCCCTTTTGCATCTCCATTTTCAGGTCCCTTGCCTCTGCCTATTTGGGAGTTGACCTTGCCTGAAATTACCAGCCCTCCTATTGAGGAAGACATTGCCAACCTACCATTTCCTTACTGTACTGAACCTTGGGAATGATCCCCAACTAGTTGCTTACCCTATGGGTACCCCTGACTTGGAACAAGTCATGGCAGTAGCCCTTGGGATAGCTTGGGACGGGGCCATCCCTTGCCTTCAGCTACAGTTTAGCCGTGCTGAATACTATGAGTTAATTGTGGCCCCTCAGTTTCCACAACATCTCCTCTCAGCAGCTGGCTCCGCTGATCATCTGCTGCCATCCTTTGTACAGCCCGCCTTGGCCCACCACCAGATGGTGTTGGGACTCCACGTTCAAGAAATCTTGTCTCTACAAGCAGCTGTTACCCATCATTGGGACCAGTTTGCCACCTACCAACAATGGATTCATTCCCTGTTCTCCCTGATATCTGACAATCAGCGTGATTTGGTCACCTCTCAAACACGTTTAGTCAATTCCATTGAGCAAATGCACCAGTTCATCCCTGAGTACGTTAGGGAGCAACTACATGAGTTTCACCAGTTAGAACAACCCTGGCGCACTCAAGTAGACTCCACCCTAAACGCTTATCTCTCCAACTTTGAACGCCTAGTGGAACAACTCAATGTTTTCAGTGTCTATTTCTTTGAGCAATTGTAACAGGTAGCTGACCTTGCCGCACAAGGCCTAAATGAACTCAGTGCAGAATTTGATCAAGAGAGAGCTACCACTGCTGCTGCTATAGCCAAACTTCAGAGCCAGGTGAATGAGCTGTCTACTCCCAAACCTGATGCCCCGCCTTCTCCTCCTGCTGATGATCTGGTGGACAGAGAGCAGAGGATCTGGGAGGCAATCCAAGAATTAAATGCTTCCACTTGTAGCCAAGGACGTCCTACTGAAATGCCTCAACCTGACCCCCAGGTTCTTGCGCTGACTGCTCAGGTTGCTGAACTACAGCAAGAAGTTGCTGCTTTTTGTGAGGTAGTGACAGCCGCTGCTAGCCCACTTGGAGTTAACAAGGAGGATGGCTGTTGTCCTGGTTTGGCGGGGTCTCCTCAAATCCACTGTGCCAGGGAGTTGATTGCCCTAGCTAATGAGGTGGATCATTTGAAACAAGACCAGACTGAGTTGGACAGAGACATACAGGAGATGAGTGAGCTGATTGATTTGGTAAACAACATATTCGCCCCTGCCTATCAGTGGGGCCATCCCTTACTTTGCGGCTGGCTGAGCTCTCCACTGTTGTCACTACCCAAGGACAACGCCTAGATGTTACCAAACAACATATCACTCTGGCCAACACTATGGGTTCCAGAACTACCGAGACTCTGACAACCCTTGAAGAAAGTGTTTGCCAGCTATGGGCTAGACAACCCCCTTGGAATCTGAGGCAGAGTTTTCCCCATGTATCAACGTACTTGATAGCAGCAATGGTGGTCCAGCTCCTGAGGCACACTTCAAGCCTACTTTTAAGCAAGTCTTTGATCCCAAAACCTCAACTATTGCAGCTTTCTTAAATATTTATGAGACTGCCATGAGAAGAGCATCAGATGAGGTTAAGAAGGAACACATTCTGACCTGTTTACACCTGACTTGCCAAGAGGTAGTAGTGCCTGAGCTACCCGCCATTGAGACTTGGGAAGACATGATAAAACTCCTGATTGACAAGTTTGGTGGTGATCTTAGCCTGGAGGTGAAAAAGGATGCCTTCATGCACATATCTTTCAAGCACAAAGAGATGTTAGCCAAATTTGCAGACAGATTTTACATGGAGGGACAACAGTTAATAACAAGCAGACAATTGATGGTACATGAAGCGTATATGGTCTGCACCCAAGACCTCAAGGTGAATCAACTCATATGCCTTCATTTCAAGACCCACAAGGCTATGCTGTCCTCCATGAAAAGTATAAAGACACTGCTACAGGATATACATCTTACCCATTCTGGGGCAGTTGTTTGGGAGAGTTGTGCCGCTTCCAACTCTGGCTCTTCTTCTTGTGGTCCTTGTATCCTCACCATGACCTCTCAAAATCCTCCTCAATGTCAGGGTTGCCACAACTGCGGTCAGATAGGCCACCACTCTTGCGTCTGCACTAATTTGCGGGTTGAAGGAGCTGATCCCAAGGATCAGTTGGGAAAAGAACGGTCAACCTAGAGGCAGAGACACTCTTGGTTGACAATTCTTCCCAGTCTTCTCCTACACCTCTGCCTGCTACTGACTCTGATCCTGCTGATAATGAAGCTCCTCCTATCCTCCTCCTGTTCCATGACATTTCTGATGATTCTGATGTGGATGAATCTGATGTTGAAGACCCTGATGCATACGGGTATTCTGTTCTTGCCGTTCCTGAGACTATTGCAGTTCCCTACAAGCTACAATCTGGGAAGACTACAACTACCTCCAAACCCTCATCTGAAGCCAAAGCAATAGTCTCCCGCCCCTATCTTACTCAGAAAAACGGTCCCCTGTATTAGTGGAATCATCAGAGGAAGCCGCTGAAGTTGCAGATGCCGTTTTCAAGAATGTATCTGTCTCACTCCCTCTCCAAACCGTATATAAGGAGTTCTCGGGACTAAGATGCATGATTGAGAAATGGGACAAGGAATTAGCTGAGGCGCAAGATAACTTGGCTGTTCTGCCACCCTTTGGATGCACCACCACCCGGGTAGAGATATCTATCCAAAAAGTAAAGATCAAAGCCGTCCTGGACACCGGTTCTCCTGTCAACGTTGTTTCTTCTAAACTGGTGAAGAAACTTAAGCTGGCCCCTGATCTCAACTACCATCAATCCTATGGCACCGCTGGTCTCTCCATGACTCATGCCATTGGTATGTACTCTGCCTTACTAATGCAATTTGGTAAACTCCTGTTGGCTACACCAGCTGTTGTTCTAGAAAATGAGAGCTATGACCTTTTGGTTGGTACCCAGTTTCTTTGGGAATATAATGGAATCATCAACCTAAAGGATGGTTATCTTTCTATCCTAGGTTACAAAGTCCCTCTGATCTTTGAGGAGCCCATCAAAGTTCCTGGTAAACGTTTGAAGACATGTACTCTGGAGTACCTCACGGGGGTTTTCACCCTGAAATACCAAACCCATTCCACCAACATGAAGTGTCCTCCCATGGCTTGTCCAGCAACCGAGGGAATTCCTCTCATGGCCACGTCTGCTATCACCATCCCCCCAGGCTCTCAGGCTATCATAGACTCCCAGATCTCATATGAACTACCTGAACGGACTTTCTTAGAGCTATACTCCCCTCCTTTGCTGGGGCGTAACAAGCCTTACCTTTGTCCTGGAATTCTGGACGTTTCCCACAAGGATCCTGTTCAATTACTAGTTGCTAACCTTACTGTGCTTCCTATGACTGTATCCAGAGGACAGGTTGTTGGTTACAGAAAGTTGTTAAATGCTCCTGACATCTTGTCTCTTCACCCTTTTGGAACATTTCAAGACTTTAACCTAGCTGAAGACAAGCCTCAAGTCCTATCTCTGTTCACTGCCCAAGACTTCCCTCAGTTGTCCCCGGTTCAACAGAAAGAGGTGCTTGATTTACTAGACCAATTCTCAGACATCTTTGCTAAAGATAGTACTGATTATGGGCTGGCCAAAGGTGTGATTCATCAGATTGACACAGGAGATGCTCCCCCCTTTTGTGCCAAGCCATACTGCCGCAGCCAAGTGGAAGATGTGCAGGTTTCTAAGGAGCTCAAACAACTGCTGGATGCTGGACTGCTAGCTCCCTCTCAAAGTCCCTGGGCTTCTCCTCTGCTCATCTTAAAGAAAAAGGATGGAGGCCACCGGATTGTGATGGGCTATTGGAGGTTGAATTCTCTAACCAAGAAAGATTCCTATCCCTTACTGCAGTATTGATGACGCTCTTTGACGCCTTGGAGGTTCTAAGTTTTTCTCTGCCATGGACTTGGCGTCTGGTTACTGGCAAGTTGACCTCTCTCCTGAAGACTGTCAGAAGGCTGCACTCATCACATCAGAAGGATTGTTTGAGCCTACCCGCATGCCGCAAGGGCTCTGTAATGCCCCGGCAACTTTCCAGAGGGCCATGGACTCCATCCTGCGTGACTTGAAGTTGTCGTGTGTCTTAGTCTATCTAGATGATATAACAGTCTTCAGTGCAACTTTCACTGATCACCTAGCCCATCTTAAAGAGGTGTTCATAAAGATCCAAGAAGCTGGCCTCAAGTTAAAGCCCTCTAAGTGTGCTTTCTTCAAAGAACGCCTTGAATTCCTAGGCCATGAAGTAACCCAAACGGGGATTTGTCCAATGACCAAGAAGGTTGAAGCCATTGACAAACTGCTTCTGCCCACCAACCTCCAAGAAGTACAAGTCTTTCTGGGCATGATGGGTTACTATAGACAATTCATTCCTGATTTTGCTGATACTAGCAAACCCCTGGTCCAACTGTTGCGTAATGTTCCTTTCAAATGGATTGCCAGCCAACAGCAAGCCTTTGAGACTCTAAAGCAGAACTTCAAAGAAGCACCCATTTTAGTGTACCCCAATTACAATAAGGAATTCATCTTGTACACTGATACTAGTGACCTTGCTATTGGGGCTATCTTGGCTCAGCTCAACAATGAAGGTGTGGACCACCCTGTAGCCTATACTTCCCGTGTGCTGAATAAGCATGAGAAAAATTATAGTGTTACAGAGAAGGAATGCCTTGCTGTGCTGCATGCAGTCAAACAATTCTGCCACTACGTATATGGTACCCATTTCACTGTTGTCACTGACCACATTTTGCTCAAATGGTTACAACAACTTAAGGAACCTGAAGGACGCTTAGCTAGATGGGCCCTCCGCCTACAAGGTTATGAATTCACTGTGCTCCATTGCCCCGGGATTCAACATCAGAACGCCAATGGATTGTCCCAAATGCCCATCCTTGCCCTACATCCTGCTGAGGAATACTGCCTGTACAAGCTAATTGGTTACCCTTCTTCCTGGGAAAGTGAGACTGAAGAGGTTTGCCTTGCCCTGTCCAAATTGTCTGAAGACACCCTCATACGTGATAACCAACTCTTCAAGAAGGTGTGGGGTCAATACCTATCATATGTGCGCCCCAGTCTTTGCCTCTCCTTGGTGTCACAAGCTCATAAAGAAACTGGCCATGGAGGCATTGCCAAGACCTTTGACTGGCTTCAGAAGAATTACTTATGGGAGAATCTTTGCCTGTTGATCCCTGATGTCATAGCTAGTTGCCATGACTGCCAACTTCAGAGGCCCCAAGCTGCTTCTCACAAGTTTAAATTGATCCCCCCTCAACATGCCTTTAACACTTTCAGCATTGACGCTGTAGGCCCTCTCCCCCGCTCATGTTCCAGATGCCGCTTTATCTTGATTGCCGGCAACCACTTCAGCAAATGGGTAGAAGCTCACCCTACTAAAGACATCACTGCTAAGACTACCGCTGCCTTCCTGCTGCAGGATGTTTTCTACTGCCATGGCTGTCCCCAAGTGCTGTTATCAGACAACAGAACCAACTTCAATGCCAAACTTGTAACCTCTGTTGTTGAAGCTCTAGGAACTCACCAGTCTTTCTCTGCCCCCTATAATCCTTTCACTAATGGGGCCGTTGAGCGTGCCAACTTGACACTGGTTTCTATCATGAGGAAACTCACCTACTCTGATGCTGCCAATTGGGATTTATACTTACCTGCTGCACTCTTTGCCTATTGTCTGAGCAAGAATTGGATCACAGGGTACTACCCCTTTGCCATGCTGTATGGGCGTGAAGCCACCACTCTGTCACTCTTGGGGGTTCCCCTACTCTCCTCTGATAAGGCCATGAACCCTGACAACCACATCATTGATATACAGGCCACTGCCTACACTTCTGCATATAAGACTAAGATGCTCAAACTCTCTCCTGACAATGCAGGACGCTCCCCCTTGCCTGAGTTTGGTGTTGGTGACCATGTCCTATACTATCAACACCGTGTAGGTGGGCGCGCGCACAAGCTGGACTCCCTGTGGATTGGCCTTTAGAGGTGACTTTCAAACGAGGATCTGAGTACACTGTAAAGCTCCTCTCCAGTGGTCGCCCTTTTGCTTGCGTACACGCCAAGTTCCTCTGCAAGTATCACCCCCCAAAGGCCAATCTAGAGGGGGGCAATGTTGTGAATAACAGCATTCACCATGTTTTGATTTTGCCTTTGGTGGGCCATTTCAAAGACAAATCTCTTGCTTTTGCTTTTGACTCTTGAAATGAACTGGCTTCTGCTTCAGGAAATATGATTGTTTGGTTTCCTGACTCTGCGCAACTCACTTGCCCCACTCATGCTTGTGGCAAGTGATCCTACTGTCCTGGTAGTGTTTTGTGGTATTCTCAACCACTATATATTACATTTCCATATTCATCAATAAAATTAAGTTCTATTCACATTTTTGTCTTTGTGTCTTCTGTACTTCTGCGCCTCTCTCTAGCCACGCCTAGCAGAGATTATTCTTCCAGGGCCGCAAGGTAAACGCAATTGCCTTCCCTGTCATCTAACCAAGACTTAGTACTAATCCAATCCTAAGGTTAGGATTTCCCGTTGTGTGTCTGTGCCAATCCTCAGAACACAACAAGCATGCTTTCTAATGTGGGGTATAAACACTGTGTTTGTGAACGTGGTAACCTTAGATGGTGCATTAGTCATCCCAAAGTTGAGAAAAACATACTTTTAGGACCCATATTTGGTACATAAAGCAGTTTTGTGGATGTCTTATTCCTTAATCAGATTTGATTATAGCTGGCTGTGAGGTCAATCTTGGAAAACACAGTGGCGTCTCCAAGCAAATCAAATATATCATTGATCAAAGGTAATGGGTATAAATTCCATATGATGGCTTTATTTAAAGCTCTGTAGTTAGTGACTAGTTGTAGGAACTTTTCCTTTTTGGTTAAAAATAGCATATCTGCTCCAAAAAATGATTGCAAAGGTCTGATGAGTCCTTTCTCTAAGGCTTCTTTCAGGTAAGCGCAAATAGTGTCATCTTTATTTAGAGTAAGGCGGTAGATGGGTGTGCCTTAGATACAACACCCTTTAACTGTATGAAGTGCTGGATGTGTTTCTCATGAGGTAGTCCTGGAAGAGACTCTTTAAAGATCTCAGGGTATTTTGAGACTATTCCCTGATCTTTTGTTATGATAGTGTCCTGCTTGTCTTTTAAGTGAATACCCTTGTACTGGCAGAAGTCCCAGTCAATGGCCTTGAGGTTCTCTTTTTCTTCCTGGGTCTCAGTTATACATACAAACACATGGTCCCTTGGAAGCTGTTCCACTTTATCTGGGTGTATATGATGGTTTATTTCCTCATGTTTAATGGTTAGCACTGATTTAATACAGCTCATGTGATGGTTGTTTCTCTTTAACCAGTCCAAGCCAAGTATCACATCAAATCTGGGGAAGTCAATAACAGGCTTCTAAATAGTAAAATGAAGGTTTTCTAGGGCAATGGAGAAGGGGCAGTCTCTCATGAAAAAGCAATGTGATATTTTAAAAAATGATCATCTTTGAGCTTTAAAGAAATTTGATGTTCATTGGCTAAAACTATTGATAAGGAGCACCTTTTGGGGAAGCTTCAAATATGGAATTAAGAAAGAAGAGAAGTATATTTTATTGGATAATACTTTAGACTTATATAGACTTGACTGTGGCAGGGATTTAGTTGGATCAAACCTAGGGGTTGGTCATGTGCAAGATGGGTTTGAGCCACTGGATACTTGGACAGTCATGTGATATTGCTTGGTTACCATTCTTGGTATGTCAAACGGTATATTAGAAGGGGACCAAATCGGGCAATGGCTGGATGTTAAGTAGGTTGGCAGTAGCCAGAATGCTTGTACATCCAGACCCTTGACACACACCCCTTAAGGGGTTACTCTGGTGCATCAGGAGGGGGCTTTGTTTTCACGGCTGCCGCCTGATGCTCCTGGAGCTGTTTACTAGTTGGAACCAGTCTGGTTGAGTGCTCTCCTTTACTGAGGCAGAGACGGGTTCTGTGGTATTTCTTGATAATTGGGTTTTTGGCACCTTGGAATTTTACTAGATAGGTGTTGTGCTCTGGTCTGTATTTGATGACTCTTCCTGGTCCCTGGTGTACTGAGTCTAGTTTCTTTCTGTTGCCAGCTAGAACCCAGACAGGGGAGTTGATGGGAAGTGGTTCCTCTGTGGAGGTTACCTTTTGTGTTTTGAGCCTCTTTATTTCTGCTATTTTAGCTTTGAGGCGGATGTGTTGTAGATTTGGTGCTTGTTCTACTGTGGGAGGTTTCCCTGGGGGGATCTTTATGTATGGCTGTTTGTTGCGGGTGATTATTTCTGGTTTGTACCCGTAGGTTAGCTCAAACAGTGAATAGCCTGTCCCTTGGTTGGTGCGGACTCAGGATACTAGTAATGCATGTTTCACATATAGTGGCCATGTGTCTTTGGCTTTGCCATCCATTATTTTCTCTAGGGTCCTGATAAGGCTGCCATTGAGGCGTTCCACTCTGCCGTTGGCCTGTGGCCTGTATGGAGAGGTTGTGGAGTGTTTAATGTTTTTGGATTTTAAGTTGTCATTTACTATGTGACCTGATAACTTGGTTGCTCCATCAGTTATGATGTAGTCTGGAGTGCTGTAGTTGGCTATGATTGCTTTGTTAATGAAACGGTTGATGGTTTCTGCTTTATGGTCCTTTGTTGCCCAGCAGATGGGCCAGCGTGTGGCAAAGTTGATAGCTACAATTAAGAAACATTGGTTTGTTTTTGTTTCTGGGAAGGGGCCCACTACATCCAGTCCCCAAACCTTGAATGGTTCAGGGTCTGGTACTGGGTTGACTGTTGGCTGAGGAGCCTTTGTACTGGTGTATTTCTTGCACACTGTGCACTTTTTCAGAACATCAACTATATCCTGTTTGAGGTTGGGCCACCATACTATCTCTTTTAATGTGAGGTATAGGTTGTTAGCCTTTGTATGTCCTAGTAGGCGGTGATGTCTTAGTATGGTGTCAACTCTTTGTGCAAGTGGGATGTACGGGACATGTTTGTCATTAATAATTTGGTATACAGTGCCATTTGATACATGGAAATACTTTTTGTTTCTTACTAATGTATTGTGGGTCAGTTGATGTGTTGAGGGGTCTTTCCCTTTGGTTTTATACTCAGTGTTGTACAGGTTTGGCCAGTCAGGGTCCAGGTGGTCAGGGTGATCCTCTCTAGGCTGGCATAGTCTAGAGAGAGCATCAGCTGTGACCAGCTCTGCCCCCTTTTTGTATTGGATGTCCAAGTTAAGCTGTTCCAGCAAGGACATCCATTTGGCTTGTTGCCGTGCAAGTGCATTCTGAGTTTTGAAATAGATTAAGGATTTATGGTCAGTTAGTACTCGGACGTTTAAATGTCCTTCTAAGTAACATCTCCATTTCTTGCATGTGTGATATATTGCTAGCAATTCCTTATTGTGTATTGGGTATCTCTGCTCAGTATTAGTTAGTTTTCTGCTTTTATAACATACTGGCAGGAAGTCTTGCTGCCCTGGCTGGCAGATGCGCAGGACTGCGCCAATGGCGGTGTCACTGGCATCTGACTCAAGCTTGTAGCACCCATTGTTATTAGGGTATTGCAAGATTGGTGCTTTGATCAAAGCTTGTTTTAATAATTGGAAATTCTTGTCACATTCTGGAGTCCAGATGAATTTCTTTTTGGCATTACCCTTGGTTAAGTCATTGATTGGTGTGGTTAGTTTTCCGCAGTCTTTGATGTATTTCCTTAGGTAAGCTACCATACCAAGAAAGCATCTAACTTGTTTAACAGAGGTGGGGCGTTGCATGTTATTTATGGCTTTAATTTTGTCTGGATCTTCTTTGATGCCACCATCAGAGACAATGTGGCCCAAGAACAGGAGTTCCTTTTCCATAAATTGGCACTTACTTGGTTTTGCATAAAGTTTGTGCTTTGCAAGTCAATTGAGTGTCTTGCAGACATGTGTGAGGTGTTCCTCTTTTGTTTTTGAGAATATGATGATATTTTAAAGGTAGCATAATGTATTTGAGAGACCATTTAGTGCTTGGTTCATCATGGTGACAAACGTTGTGGGAGTATTGGTCATCCCAAAGTTCATTACTCTACATTCAAAGGATCCAAATTGTGTATGGAATGCAGTTTTTGGTATGTCCTTTTCCTTTACTTCAACTTGGTTGTAACCTGAGGTGAGGTCAATTTTGGAGAAAAATTTGGCTCCTGAGAGTCTTGCAAACAGATCCTCTATAAGTGGAAGAGGGTATTTATTCTTTACTGTGCTTGCATTTAGTGCTCTGTAGTCAGTTACTAGACGCAGAGTGCCTTCCTTTTTCTTTACAAAGAACACTGCTGCCCCCCAAGGGGATTCTGATGGGCGGATGAAGCCTTTAGCTAAGTTGTCCTCAATATGGGTTTTGAGGGTTTGTGTCTCCATGGGGGAGAGTCTGTAGAGGGGTGCAGGTTTGGGCATGGCTTTACATAGGTTTATGCCATGTTTGACCTCCCATTTGGGGGGGTAACTCTGTGAGTTCTTCCTTGAATACATGGGCATATTCATTTAGGAGTGCCGCAAGTTCTGGGCATTGGATCTTGGTTGTTTGTATATTATTGAATTTGGTGTACCTCATTATGTGAAGGGTACTGTCTTTGGTTAGATGTTCCGAGTTGTCTTGATTTATGACCTGGACAAATACTGTGTCTCTTAGAATGAGGTTGTTGGGTTCTTTGAGGATGTTGAAATTGACTCCATTGTGTTTGATGGTCATGGTCTTTGTTTTCCAACATATGCTGGGGTTCACTCAGGTGAACCAGTCCATGCCTGCTACAATGTTGTAGTTTATGTTGTTCATTACAAGCCCTTTGATGGACGTTTGTATGCCTTGGAGGTCAATTTTGAAGGGAGTTGTTTTGCCTTTGAGTAGAACCTTTGATTTGTCTGCCATTCTGGCGTATTTGAAGTTAGATTTGACAACTGGTATTTTGTACTTGGTTACAAAAGGTTTGCTAACCATAGTGTGTTGTGCACCAGAGTCAAATAAAATTTTATATGTATGTGATTTGTAAGTGCATGGATAGACAAGAAGTTGTGAGCAATCTTTAATTTTTAAGTTCATAAAAATGGAGGATTGCAGGACACAGGGGATGCAAGCAGCAAAGTTTGTGCCTTGGTACAGTTTCTTGTCAAGTTGGGGGGAGACAGGGGCACTTAAGCCTGTTCCCCCTCCTCTTTTCCCTGTTCCTCTGTTTTGAGACCTTCAAGGTCAGAGAATGTGGGGTCAGATTCATAGCAGGTTGCTACTTCAGCATTGTTAACTTTGGTGGTGTCCTCTTTCTTGGGACAGGAGCAGTTTGTGCTTTGGCTGTGATTGCAATTGTTGCAATTGGAGTTGCTGTTGTTATGGTTGGTATTTTGGCGTTTTTTGCCATTGGAGTTTTCTCTGCCATTGCCGTTTGAGGAGCAATTGCCGTTGCATGCAGCATATTCCATGTTTGCGCGTTTTTCTGCGTGCTTGGCTTCTGCAATGAGCGCGGGCATGGAGGTGTTGGCCTCTGGACAGATGAGGGCAGCAACAGAGGGTTTCATTCTGTTGATAAATGAGGCTCTGGTGTGTACATTGTCAGCTTGTGCTGGATTTTGGATTTTGTGGCATATTTCCTCAAATTCATTGGTGTAAGCTGTGATAGTGGTCTTCTGAGGAAGATCACTGAGCTGTATTGCAATGTCTTGGAGGGATTCAGTGACACAGAAATTGTGTGTGATGTCTGCTTTGAACTCTTCCCAGTTGTCAAGCTGGCCGTCAGTTTGTGAGCCAACCCAGGTGGCAAACCAGTTAGCTGCGGCCTTGTACAGGCGCTTGCTGGCTTCCTGGACCCATTTCTCATGGGTGATGCGGCTGGCGCAGAGTTTGGCGGCTGTGTGGTCTAGCCAGTTGATGATGTTTTCTTTATTTTTACCAAAGAACTTGTCAATACCAATGTATTTGGTGTTGTTCACTTCACCTGTGATAGGTGGTTGTGTGTTTGTTTGTGGTTGAAGAGAGCACCTGTATTGAATAATCTTGGTGCATGCTTTGGGCATGACCAGACCTTTGAATATGGTGCATCCACTAGGTATATCTTTGTCAATGTTGTGGGCGTGGAAGTATGTCTTCCAGGTCTCCTGGGATGTGGCCTGGTTGAGTACGTGAGCAAAGGTGGGCGGGTTTTGGTTAGTCATTTTCTCTCTCATGGGTGTGGTCAAAAAACCATAGCTGCTACCAGTGATAAGGAGCGCCTTTTGGGGAAGCTTCAAATATGGAATTAAGAAAGAAAAGAAGTATCTTTTATTGGATAATACTTTAGACTTATATAGACTTGGCTGTGGCAGGGATTTAGTTGGATCAAACCTAGGGGTTGGTCATGTGCAGGAAGGGTTCAAGCCACTGGATACTTGGACCGTCATTTGATATTGCTTGGTTACCATTCTTGGTATGTTGAACGGTATATTAGAAGGGGACCAAATCAGGCAATGGTTGGATGTTAAGAAGGTTGGAAGTAGCCAGAATGCTTGTACATCCAGACCCTTGACACTATCCTCTTGATCCACAAAGGATTATCAGCTAGCTTGAACTTGCTCACAATGTTGCTGTTAACTAGGGTATAATCTGCTCCTGAGTACAGGAGCGCTGAACCAGTGTAGCTTTGAAAGCAAAAAGGATAGAAAATTAGTTTTTTTGGGTGTCTGACAACCATTTAGAGTACCAGGTTGCTTGATGGTACCTGGATCATTGGCGTTGGTTGACATTCTCAGGCAAATATTCATCAATGAGAAAGACTGACAGTTGTTGAGGAGAGCTTGGCTCATTTTTTGCCCTCCCCAGGCTTTCCCCTCATCCATTTGCCTTGGGTGGCAGTGATTTAAAAATGTGTGTGATTGGACTGAACATTATTTCTGTTAAGAGAAGTATTGAGTACTTGAAGTTTTTGTTGCTGTTGTTGTTAGGCAGAGGGCATCTGGAACAACTTGGGGGATAAGATCCCTTGGGTATCTATCTTTTCCAAGTATGTGCTTTGTGGAGCTCATTAGAGGTATGCTCTTATTTTTTGCTTTACAATATAGGCTTCAGAGGCTGGTTACTTGATCCAAGTTGACATGTTTCATGACGTGGGGTTTGAGAGTTTTTGTAAGACTTCAGAATTTTTCAGCAACCGCTGCAGTTGCATCAAAGCCTGTGCTAAACCATCACTAATAAATTACTATTTCCCAGGGATAAAAAATATACTGCTGGGATTGAGACAATAGTTTTATTGATGAGCCTAAACAGTAGAAGATTAAGTTGCTTGGAATAATAGAGCTGTGAGGGTTTTTATACCCAACTCTAAGAAAAGAATATGATAGGTGAATTATGTTTAAGCAAAATTGAATCATAATTTTTAATCCAAAATATATTGTCACAAGTAAGATACTAAAAGCTGGAATTGAGGGCTTTTGGCTGACACTAGTTTAGGCAAAATAATTCAGTATTTGCGGAAATATAGGCAACCAAAGACAATAAATAAGAAACAAATAAACAACAGAAGTCTTAGTATAAATATTAACTAATTAGTATATATCAGTTGAGACTAAATTCTCAGTGCTGAAAGTGCTGTAGTACATAAGATGTGTGGCAGAGTTGTCAAAGGCTATATCAGAGGGAGGACACAGGCACAACCCTTTGCAGGCTCTTGTTAACTCTTTCACAGTATCTTTTTGTGTCAAGTTCTTTACTTTGAGGAAGATATAAGTGCTGTTTTCTTCATCACAAACCTGGCCAAGAAGTCATGTTTAAAGGTCTCCCAGTCCTTCTTGGAATAGTACACATGTCACTTGCTGCACCAGTTGCCTGTGTCATGGGTCAAGAGAATATGTAATACAGAACCAGGCTGAGCAAACCATATTTATCAGCTTGCTCTGGGCGGACTGGATCAATGCTGTGGCGGTGTTGTTGTTGGCTCCTGCAAACAACTCCATGGCAGCACTGTGGAGTCTCTGGGCTATGTGCACAGTCATGATGCTTTTATCATTGGCTTGAGGTGCCAACAAGGGTTCCTGGAAGAAACCTTGTGCCAACAAGGCATTGAAGGTGGGAACTGGGATTATCATATTTTTATAAAAACATGCCATTCAGGTATATCAGTTCCTGGTGTGTAGGTCATCCAATCCAAGAAGATCCTGAACATGATTATTTAATATATTTTTTGACTGCAGCAAGTATGGGCAGAATGAGGGATTTTGAAAAAAAAGGTAGGATGGAGAACCTACCTGTACTATCAATGTTTTAACTGTGCTGTATTAGAAAGTTATTAGGGGGAATATTTGGAAACTTGATAATTATCTTTATTGAGATATATGACTTATATAGTTTGAGTAAATCATTTTAAGAGGAACATGATTGTGATAATCAATCAATTAGATTGAATAGGGGTGTTTTTATGCTCATAATGAGTCAAGCGCCAAATCAAGCTGTTCAACAAGTAGAGATTATCACTGTTTCTTGTTATCTTGTTTGATAACTTAATTTGACTTGTGAATTTGTCTTTGGGCCATGAGAAAGTCAGTTTGGGTGGCACAGGGCCTTTTGTGCAAAACTTTTCTGGGAGGTCAACTGTGGGGTTCCTGTCCACCAGTCCCCAAAGTGTGTTCTGGGTCATAGCCAGGGACCAGCTGGAAGAGGTTGACATTCTCTAGTAAGGGAAAATGTATCTCAGAAATATGTATAGGGGTCAAAATGGGCTTTTATTCACTCTCAGAAGAAAGATCCCCTTAGAAACCTTCTGATATATGGCCGGGGGGTCAAGGAAATAATATGGGCTTGCCAATAGTTGGAGTCCTCCAACAATATCTTGGACTCCTTGTACTTGGTCTTGGACTCCTGCACTTTAAACTTTGACTCCTGCACCTTATAATTAGACTCCTGCGCCGCACTTAGGATCCAGCTCCTTTTTCTTGGGCACCTGCTCCGTTATCTTGGGCTTCAGCTCTCTTTATAGCTGCAGTGGCCTTAGTATTCCACTTGTATCAGTCCAACCAAGCTCCTGCTGGCAATCAAAAGGCTTCCAAAAACCTCTTGGCAGAAACTCAAAAACCCCGCCAAAGACCCAGAAAGACCTTGTAACTTTCCAGCTAGCTTCCTTCTTATAGTGTATTTTTCCCAAAAGTTCCGCCTTCAAAATGGCTTTCTTCAAAAGCTTAAACCATTGCCGCTCACTTTTTCCTATAATAACTTAAGCTTACATATTTACTTTTTCAAAAGCTTAAAGTATTAATTCACTATTTCCTTGCTTATACTTTAAGCTTTTGGCTTCCAACAAATCATATTCATTGGGAAACATGTCATAACTCAACCAATAAATGCAGAGCACAGAAATAGACCATTTCTGAAGTTTTACCAGGATCCAACTAATAAATCAATTTTCATCGCTCAAACCGCACAAATTGACAACTCTTTGCGCACCAAAGCGTTAATCAGTTCACTATTCCAGCACCAGTCTTCCCTGCATTCAAACTAAACCAATTTAAATAGTAGAATACTATTTAAATTGTTCTTTTTGGACCTCTTCAACATTTTCCCCATATATTTACAAATATTGTAAAATCCAAGGAAAATGTCCCATCAAAACAACTTTGTATCCAGCTCTCATAGCAACATACCTTCATCTATCCTAGGAGCTTAATAAATAAATCTCTTACCCACACTTCTATCCACATTTTTTCTTGAGTTTACTACTAAACCAAGGAAAAACATTTCACATTTTACCACCTTGGCAAATCAATTTGGCAAAATCTTGGCTCATTTCTCCGGACCAACAGTTTTTCATCATCTTCTAATCATTCAGCCAGCTCCTGTACCATGATCAGCTAATCCTGCATCATGATCTTCAACTACATCTTCCAGCTCTTCAGCTTAACCAGAAATCAGCCCATTGGCCACTCCTTTATCATGACTAGCTACTCCTGCATCATGATCTCTGAGCCCTTCAACTTATCCTCACTAGGGCTCACCTTGGTTCCACCTGCACAAAGAAGCCTTTTTGGTTCCAAAATTCAATATGAACCAACAGTCCCTCAACTAGTCTTCACTGTGATCAAACAGTCCTTCTTAATAGTCTTCTCTGCTGATTTCATGAACCATTTTGGTTCTTTATCTCAGTCCCCATTACCAGAACCTGTAGACCCAGGCATAAGTCTACATTGAACTGGTGTTTGACTGGGCCCTTGCAAGTGGCACTCCACTTAGGCCATTAAACCATAGATCAATGTCTATATGTTGTCTTTACTCACCCAGGTGATTAAATCTGGGCTTTCAGTTGTAAAGTAATCAGCTTCACTTACCAGAGTCCTGATCACACCAAGTTCTGCAGCTGCTTCCTCAAGCAAACCACTTTGATGACACTTCCAAGCAAATCTATGTCCTTCAATGCTCACTTTGGGTTCCCCTCAAAGCTCCCATAGGGGCATAAACAAGGACACCCTGCCAGTCCATTAGGTAGGATGCTTGCTCACAGACCTCCTGTAAGTATATCAGGGTACATAGAGCCCTCAGAGCTCTTCCCCTCCCTGGAATCCCGCGCTACCTGCCAGGGGTTCAAACCTTACAGCCCTGGTAGGCGTCCCCTACCATGCTGGCACAAACTTCTATCCTGGCAGCCCGCATTACCTGCCAGGGTCTAAAAATCTTCCAGACTGAGTAGCACACACTACCCATCAGGCTGAATCACTCCCCACCCCAAACAGAAAAAGTTCCCTGCTGAGCTATCTCATTCTTCACCCCAAGCAGCCACAGTTCCCTGCTGGGTGAATACCTCTAGCCCACAACAGCCAATATCTCCTGCTGGGTGGAGACAACATCTGCCTCTAGTAGTCTTTAAACCTACTAGCTAGGCCTTCCCTTCCCTAGAAGCCACCATTCCCTACTAGGTCTCTACCTTCAACAAACAACCAAACTTTTATTTGGCCAACATGAGTCCTTCCTGCAAACCACCAAACATGTGGACTGTCACATCAACCCTGCTGTTTAAACATTTCTATAAGTTATTAGGTACCTTAATTAAGTTACTTCTTCAGATTTTGTTTATCTTTTTGTGTTTGGGCAATATAAACATACTAGATCATAAAACATATGGTTATAGGCATCTTTCCAGAATCTCCAGACCTTATACAAGAGCCACATGGTGTGACAGAAATCACTGGATAATATGAAGCCGCTTCTAAATGACGGGGAATTACCACCCAAATCCACATAGAATTGATGATTAACCACCAACGCGGCTTCAGATATTTTTTGTGAAATTTCCAATTGTAACTCCAGGATTAAGTAGAACAATTAGTCCTAACCAGAGTAAACCAAGATAAATGACCTGGGAAAGCATCAATGCATCTTCAGCGTAGAATTCTGGGCATTGGGAAGTGACACAATTTTCAGTTTCAAGAATGGGGGGAGGAGCTACAAAATTGGCTGGCATGAAATTGACATTTAGCGGCGCCAACAACAAAGTTCCAGATGCTGGGCCCCATCTTCCTGAAATGATTTGGTTCAGAATCAGATTGTACGAGATATACCGCAACAACCCAATCACAGGATGCATTTTTAAAATTTAAAATTAGAACTTGGGATAATTGATTTTTATTGAGTAAATTTAGGAGGACTCAACTCTTAGAGTTGAAACAGGGAAAATTATTAAATATATATCAGAAAAATTGACTAATCAATACCACCTGAGTCTTGACCTCCTATTCCTTCTACATCTTCAAGTAAGTATCTAGTCCAGGTTGCAAAGAACCCTTGCGTGATGAGTTTCTGACGACCATGCTGATTAATAAGCTTATATTGGGTGACCCTCATATTACGTCAATTTATCAATGTCAGTTTGCAAGGAGGAGCTGGTTTCAGCTGGCAGACTGGAGCAGCCATGACCCATTTTTGATCAACTGTTTGGTTTAAATCCGTTAACTCGGTCAATCTTGATACAGGTTTCCCGGCCTTCCAAGGCTTCTTACTTGGACGGACAATACCCGGCATTATGGAACCTACCGTGACACATGGATACTCTCAAAAAATTACTCATGGCTTCAACTTTCAACACCCCAGAGGAAGATATCACAACATCTTTGACTACTGCCTCTCAGAAAATCATTTCCCTGATCAATGTCTCATTTTTCAAGTAGAAGGTGGCCCCAAAGACAAAATCCATACAGTAGTTTCATAACCTGTTGAGATAAACAGAATCCACCCATTGAATACTAAAGGAATTCAGATCTTCTAAACCAATGGCATCCATGATCTACATGGATGCAGTGTGGCCCATTATCAGCTATATAAAGCTATTATTCTATTTCAAAAAAGATATGAATATCTTCCAAATCATTTTTTATATTTATTATATACTTGACAGTTTTTAATCTAGTACACAATTACTATACTGTTCATGTTGCACAAGGACTATGGTAGCTTTATTTAAAAATGGTATTACTTAAAGCGATATGATATATATTTGGAGATGGGGGAGGGGTAAAATTAAACCTTTAAATTTTATTTTTTCATTTCAACTAAATATGATTTACTATAATTAATGATCGCTGCGTTTCATTTAACGAAAACTTCAATAGAGTAAGTAGTCAGATGGCTTTTAAAGCAACTGCTGTCGTTTATGAAATTCTGATAAAAAGGTAACAAATGTTTTAGTAGCATGGCAGAGCATCCACTTGTGTTAAACAATATATAAGACATGGTTCGGGAATCCTTGTCCTGGAACAATATCTCAGAGGCATGTTTTGGAACATCACAAAGTTTATGATAGATATATCATGCCTTTGGTATCCGCTGGCTGTAAACTTGTGTGCCATTTCAATGCTCCCAGTCATGGCTGTAGCCAATTGTTCATGGTTCAGTATTTTTGCCAGAACTCTACTCTTTGTTGATATGTACAAGAGGTTGGGCTTCTGTAACTGGATGCAAATGATTAAAGGGCTAGTCGATAACTTGGATTTTGGCCAAAGTTGGATTGTTACAGCGAGTAACTGATTTGTTTTCTATTGGTTGTTAGTTTAGGCTCTCGTCTACATTACAGCCAAGTAAGGCTGACTCAAACGATGCAATGTCTGGAATCAGCTGCTTCAAGTTTGGCTATGTTTCTTGTCGGCGTGGTGCAGTATAAATTGTTATGCTTGGCAGGAAAACAATAAGTGTGGTTTAAAATCAAGGCTCTTATAAACCTTGTATCTAAGAAAAGTAAGCTGATGATTCATAGGGACAGTGTGGGTTTTTAGAAACGCTATTTAGAACGTCTAAGTTTTTATATAGATCAATTCATGTTTTATATTAAAGATATTTGACTTGCTTGTGCTCATAAGTTCACGTCATACTTGATCCCTGCAAATCAGCCTGCAACTAGAGCTCCTCATTTTTCATTACATCAAATATAAATTCTAATATAAACCCTGGCCGTTTAATCAGTGCACCTATAATCTGAGACCTATTGTACCAAGTCTCAGTGGCTGAGACTCAGAAATACATAGGGGTGGGAAAGTTCTTCAGATTTGAAATAAAACTTGTCCTTCATTATAGAATTTATATTCAGCCTTGAAGATACACACATAAACCGGCAGAATCCCTTTATTTAGTTTATATCCTCTTGCAAATGGAAGACTCCAAATCTAAAACATGCGTGGTCAAGATAATCCTGATCAATGTGCTGTAAAGCTAATTTTAAATGACGGTCACGTGGAATCCAACTCTGATTCATCAACCCACAACTAGCAGCGTGGGCCAGCCTTATTTAAATCAAGCTTCAGTAGGAGTCTAGGTAAATGCAACGAGTTCTTTCATTAGCGAAGCCAACCCGTCTCCTGAAAACTGAGGCTAGGCGCAGTTACCATCCCCACTTTCGCCGCTCCAATGCCCACCTTGAGCCGACTACACTCCTCAATAATCATCCCCGGGTCCTCATTACTGGTTCCTTGGGTCAACTTGGGTTAGGCCTAACAAAGACTCTGCGGTAAGCTACACTTGCAAGTTTTCATTAACAGATTAGGGATAAATATGGTCCTGGAAATGTGATTGCTTCTGATATCCGAAAACCAACATCCGCCTTCTTAGAATCAGGTCCTTTTGTGTATGCTGATGTGCTGAATCGACCTCAGCTTGAAAGTTTGATTGTAGATTTTCGCATCGACTATCTCATTCACTTTTCAGCCCTTCTCTCCGCTGTAGGCGAGAAGTTTCCTGCCCGCGCACTTGAAGTTAATATGGTGGGCTTCCACAATATTGTGGAACTAGCCAAGATCCACAATCTGCGCCTTTTCATGCCTTCAACGATCGGTGCTTTTGGTCCCACAACTCCACCAAAAAACACCCCTGACTTTACAATAATGAGACCAACTACCATCTACGGTATAACCAAGCTTCACGCAGAACTACTTGGCGAGGTAATAATTAGTTTTATATCATTCAAACCATTAGTACTATCACGATAAGTTTGGTGTGGACTTTCGCTCTGCTCGATACCCTGGTATCATCTCAGCCGACACTGCTCCTGGGGGTGGTACAACAGGTATTTGGCATTCAAGTATTAATTAACAACCAGATTATGCTGTTGAAATCTTTCACGATGCTGTAGCTGGGAAGGAATTCACTTCTTTCCTTAACAAGGACACTCGACTTCCAATGATGTATCTCAGTGACTGCCTCAAGGGAACGGTAGACCTTTTGGAAGCAGATGCAAACACCCTCAAGCAGAGGACTTACAACATGGCAGCTTTTAGTTTCACCCCAGAAGAGTTATATCTGAAAATAAAACAGCGCCTCCCCAACTTCAAGATCCAGTATGCCCCTGATTTCCGCCAAGCCATTGCTGACTCGTGGCCACAATCCCTGGACGACACTCGTGCCCGCGAGGATTGGGGCTGGAAGCCAGATTATGACCTCGATGCAATGGTTGATGATATGCTCAAGAAGCTGTCGGCAGAGAATTTCGCAATCAATAATTAAACTAGTGTATCCCCTACATCCATAACTTATAATATTCAGCTTTTGCCCAACTCTGACCACCATACAAAAATATTCAGTTGTCAACCATTCCAAACAAGAAACTACACAAGCACAAAAAATTAGTGGCGCTATGTGAAGCTATAGTCCAATATTTCTGAACTTTCCTCCCGGATTCACAAACAGATAATCAAATGCCCCAAACCAATTAAATTCCATTCAGCATTCTTTCAAATCAATCTTTATACAGCAGTTTAACGCTATGTCGATAAGCGAAATTGAGTCATCTGTCAGCAAAACGAACTCAAACTTGAACAGAATCCGAACACCAAAGTAAAGTATACACCCCGTCAACAGGAATTTATGTGTTAATGGGCGAAATGACTCAACAAGGCAACAGGCAGCTCAGATGGCATAAGACTCCGATCAAGATACTTTACAAAATCCATAGAACCACAAAAACATGGTTCCCGGTGTCCTTTGGTGTACATACGTCTGCCAAGTAGATCAGTGGCAAGATACACTCAACCTCAGGGGGTCAAACCTCAAACCAAGCATGTTAGCAACCCAATTCACAAAAAAAACACTCAGTCATTGTGTGAAATGAAACGTAAACAAGAATGATACCTAGCTATCTAAAATGAGGCACATGATCTGAAACATAAATCACAAAAACATTGTTCTGAGTGTCTAAACATGGTGTGAAATCCGGGGGGATGGGCATGGCTTGATTTATGAATCTAAAATAGGCTTTGTAATCCATAAACAACTAATCAAGAAGTAAAGAACCTATAATTGGGTTGTTGGGTGAGTACATTCTAATTAAATAACCATATCATATAAAAGGCAAAATCAAAACCATGCTTGTAAATCAATTGGTCTTGATCTAGTATTTTATTTTATAGTAAAATGGAAGGGATACAACAACAGAGCGGCAATGCAGCCAGTGTGCGCTGTGGTCAGGGCGGCCCACAGGTCAAAATTGTGTTAGTGCAACACAAGTGCCACCTCAGGAAGGAGATGGGAGAGGAGAAAATATTGGCAAGGTCGCATAGACACAACAGCCAGTTCAAGCTGCACAGGATGGGAGGGCACAGAGCATAAATTAAGAGTTTCAAAGCTATCAAAGTTGTCATATCTAAAAGAGTGAACAACAAGGAAGTTCAGCTCACTTCTTTGGTATTTGACCCTGTTTACTTTCAGGAGTTGGTCCCAATAGCCATGATAGAAAAGGTTCAGTCAGTGCTTGACACTAGCTATGAGCCCTATGCAAGAAATGATAACCAAGGCAATGATAAAGAGCCTGATTTTTATAGGACTGTGGAGGGGCAGCAGGTATTGAAGAAGATCACAGCCTTCTACAACAAAGTTCCTATGCCTTGCATGCCAGTCACTGTGCAGGATCCTGATTCAACTGTACCCAAAAAGGCAACTTGAAAGGCTGTCCCCAACATAAAGTGCATGATCTTGTCAAGCTGATACAGGAATCTGGTGACTCCAATCAGACTGCAGCTAATGTCAGAGTGGATCCCAAATACTCCAGTAAAGCACTTAATAAATTTCTGAGCACTGGGCAAGTTCTAAAAGCGGAGAGATTTACACACCTGCCAATCCTTCTCACCAAGGAGTACAAATGGGCCATCTGTCAGTGGTTCAACCAAGCTGTCATATTGCCTAAAAATATACAGTCTATAGACAAGTTCACTTTCAGAATTGAGGCTTCAATTTTCTTTTTCTATTGTGTAGCCAAGGGGCTGTAGTTCTTGTGAAAAAACTTGGAGTATCTCCCTATAACTGCAACAGCTCTTTCAATACTGAGCCCCAGTAAAAATATGCAGAGGCGTACAATGCTCTAAAAAACTCCAAGGATGGACAAATTCTATTGTATTGACAAATCAGCCTTTGCCCTGTCTATGTGCAATGGATATGGCTATGTTTTCAAAAAATTCCAAGGGCAGAATATCCAGGTGTGGGACATCCCGTGTAACATCATATTCTATGATGACACTCCTTGATCCTAAAGATATTAAGATGTATCAAATGATCAAGGGATCCCATAATGACATAACTTTCTTGTCAGCCCTCCAGTTAGTCCAGGAGCACCTCAAGCGCTCAGGCCCAGAGTTCACTAACATCAATGTTTTAGATAATGTTAGACTTCACAGGGTGGCAGACTTTTTAAGCAGATTCCCAATAATCAATGCCAGGCCTGAATTAGGACAGCACAATTGGCTATTTTGCCTCTTATTTTCCCCTACACATTCTTCTTTTCTGAACCAAATTGAAGATGTATTTGAGTGACTAAAGAAAGATGTCAAGTGTGAAACTCTGTCTGGTCTTTATAATTTATTTGATTTGCTGTAGGTCAGATCTCATACTCTTTCAGCAGCAACAGTATAGTATTTCTATGCCAATTCTGAATCATATATTTCCCTATGCCTTGACAACCAGTCAGTTGATTAAAGGTAGTAATTCTCTTTTAAGTATAGATAATCATATGCATATTTCTTTTGTTATCCACTATCTTTTTGTTTTTATTAGTGTTTATTTGTTATGTTTATTATTTTCCAATCATATAGTTAGCATAAATTATGTTAACAAGGCCAAGTGGTATAAATTACTTGGTATATAAGAAAAATTGAGTATTCTTATTTCTGTTGTGTATATAAGTGCTTGGCTATGGAGCAATTTATACAGTAACTTTCAAACCTGTTGAGATAAACAAAAGTCTCAGTCTAAAAAAACACCTCAGTCCTAAAACAAAATCAAAGTGGATTCAGATCTATTGTAATTTAATATAAATTCCTTGATTTTTTATTTTGTTTTTAGACTGTGGTTTTTGTTTATCTCAACAGGTTTGAAGACAACTGTACAAATAAACAATTCAGTGATGAATCAATAGCCCTATATACCAAATATCATTTCATGCTTTTCAATCTACATAAAGTAGCTATATAACCTGTTGATATAAACAAAAATAAACCATATAAAAGTTAGTTCCGCCCAAAAAAGACAACTGGTCCCACTTGAAAGACATTTATACTCAACAAAGGTTTAATTGATCTAGGTCTGGATTACAAAAATAGTCAAGCACACAACAAAATTAAAATCAAATAAACAATTATGAAACTGAGGCAGCCAACAAAAAGAACCCAATCTTCAAAACAAAATTTAAAAAGTCTCATTATGAAGTGATATACATTAAATGATATATTGAGCAGTTAAAAAATGCTACAATCAGAGAAAAAGAGTCAGTCACAAGTGTCACAAGCGACAAACTCCTATTGACAATGCACATGGTAAAATCCCAACTACAGGATTTGAACCCTGAAACCCTGCGGGCTGGCAGCCTGTGTTTTTTTTTGGGCTCAAACCAGAAATGAATTCAAATTTGGGAGAATTCCTGAGACTTACCAACTTGGCACCACCTATGTCAATGCCTTGCCTGCAAAAGAATTCTATTAGCCCCGCCAATGAGAGCGCTGACCTGATCAACAATACTAAGATAACTGGGACCACTGCTGATGGGGGAATGAAGAAACTTCCCTTAGAATGTGGGCTGCCAGAGGATGACAAATCCTGTGCTCAAAGGGGAAAATCAAGTTTCCCCATTATGACCTAACCAATGAGAAATCCCTCATGCAGGATGCCACTGAGGGTTTCCAAACCCTGGTAGCTGGTACCACCTGGCCTTATGGTGTTTGCAAAAGGTTTCCCATGGCAGATGGACATACTTATACCCTGGGCTGCCAGAAAGTTGCCCATCACCATTATTACATTAAAGTGATATGAACCTTTGATTCAATCAGGACATCCCTTATTTGATTTTAGTTCCTTTTCATTTGAATTCTAACCTCTGCAGCACTGCCTCTTACATCAACCAAACCCAAGAAACTGCAGAAAGACCGCCTGAACTATAACATCCACTAGGGGCTCCTTTTGGCCCAGTACATTTCACAGAATATCCACCAAACCTGGCATATTTGGAGTTCACACTAGAGGAAATCTTAATCTACAACCCAGAGGCTAGAACTAGAGAGACAGAGACCGTTTACAGAGAAAAGACCAAAATCACTATACCTCCTCTGCTATTCCGCAACAAGTACAACTACTTGCCCGCCTATTTAGTTCCAATGACATCACTTCTCACCCTGCAGCCCAACTGCCCACAGAAATCTGTTGCAGCCAATGAATCCATCTCCACTCAGATATTTGGGATGATGTATATCACCCTCACTGGCCTGATTGATTCAATAGTGTCAGCCAGCGGACCCTGGGCTCTCCTGGGCAAATTGTTATCTTATATTGTAAAGCTAGCTCCTATCTTGTGGTAGGCCCTCCCTGCCGGGCCCGTGGGCCGTCCACCTGCAAGTTCTCAGGAACCCCCCACAGGCTGGATCCCTGAAAATTACTGTACAGTTTGAATTGTCTCAGGAAACTTTTGAGAGATGTCTTGAAAAATTTCTCCAGGATAGTTTTCTATGGGAGAAAAGAGAGAAATCCTCAGGAATGTTTCCCAGGTGTTTTTCTACAATATAAAATGATGGAAGAACTCAAGGGAATGCTTTCTAAAGCACTTTGCTACAAAGGCAACGTGTTTGGTCAACACAGGGAAACATTGAACTATCAGGAAAATGTTGAAACTTCAAATGGGAAAATTTTAACACTCACTGGTGAAGTATTGAATTCTTATCCAATTTTTGGGGAATCTTTGAAGATATTGAAACTTTTTCAATATGATTATCAATGGATTATTGGATGCTTTTGAGGCTTTTTTTACTAATTTTAGCCACTGTTTGAAAGACTCAAATATTAAGAAATAATATAAATATAATTCTGAGAATTTTTTAGGAATTCAGTAAGGGAAGTCTGAAAGCTAATTCTAATATAGAAAATAGACTTTGTGAAGTAGCTTAGTCTTTGAAGAGAGATGCCTTAAGGTGGGAAAACTTGGAACAATGGGCTATATATTAGTGATTAAAACTGTGGAGCTATATTAAGAAATTAAATTATGATATAAAATATTTACACAGATATATTAGTGCCTATTATTATTCAGCTTTGATTGATTGGACGTCAATATATAAGTGCTAGGAAAACACAGAGCCACATCTTTGGTGAACTGTGAAAGAAATCAAGCAAATTAAAAATTGGCAAGCTACAGAAGTCTCTTAAGGAGATCTTCATTCTGGTTTAATAAAGACATCCATGACCCCTAAGTTTGAGTGCTTTAAGACAGGTAAATGTTTTAATGTATTTATCATACCAGCTCTGGGAAGAAGGAGCAGTATAGGCAAAAGTGTCGGAGATTTTCACATAGCTAAATACCAGATGAGGAATGGTTGAGACTGAAAAAAGGTTTGAATCTTTTGCCAAGAGGGCAATAGTTTCTCTGAAGTAATTTTGGAGAGTTATTTCATGATCTTTACACTCCTAAGAATTAAAAACTCAGGTGGAAGTGATGGATCATGGTTCTGATGCAAGGATATTACTATAAAAGTGTTGGAAGAGTTTGCATATTTGCAAGCTCATCATAATTCCCTAACATTATGGCTTGTACACCTAAAAGATGGTACACCAACCCAGTTTCTCTCTGGCTTTGACCCAGGACACAGTTTGGTGGCCTCTTAAAAGCAGATACATCATAAATATCATTTTATATTCAGATAAATGGCCTTATATATATTATATAAAAATTGAACAAAACAGATGAATATACAAAGAAATAAGAATTCAGAGAGACAGCAAAACTGTTAAAATTCAGTTAATAAAATATACAGATATAAAATATAAATGTTTGATAAAAAGTGTTTTATTTGAGTCTACAAAAAGAGGTGTCTATGAGGCATAGTAGCAAGAGAAAGGAGAGAAAAAGACAGCATTGGATTGGGAGATCTGGTCCTGCAATTGGATGGAAATAGTTGATACCAAGTGTAACAGATCCAACTCACAAAGTTGAATTCCAAAATTCCATCATCAGATAATTGTTTTCCTTCACTTATTGTTTCCCTATCCTGATCAATCACCTCATAGCCTTTCCAAAATCTCTTCTCATATAATCTATCATTGTAGCTCCTTTGGAGCTATCTTGGATTTCTTGTCAGGATACCAAGAGTACCATGGGGCTCCAGTAGGTTAGAGATGAGTTGAAGCAGGTACTGACATGGCCCACCAGATGATGGGACCTAATTTTACCAGGTAGGAAAGGGTCTTCCCAGCCACAGCCTAAGTTCCAGCCGCTGGCAAGACAGAGTCAATCAATCCTGTGAACGCAAGGTAAAGCACTCCCAGGAATTGACTACTCTGGTCAGAGGTATCAGAAGTGGGGGGGTTGAGATGGTTGGTTTGGGTGTTGGGGTGGTTCCATGAGGACCAAGTAGGCGGCAGGATTGTTGTACTTCCCGTTGAAGATCAAAGGGTAGATGGTGATTGCTTTGCCGTCTTGGACAATTTGGTAGGGTTCCTTGGGAGCGTTTGGGAAGGTGTACCACTGCAAGTCTTCCAATGTCCAGGGTTTGTGGTCAGGATTGGCGGGATACTTAGTGAAATGCACAGGGCCAAATGGAGCATTGGGTGGGTGGTAGTAGTCAAAGGCTTTGGTTTTATCAACTGGAGTCTGACTATCTATCCCAGTAGAGGGGTACTGACGCTTGGGTGTGTGCAGATGGAAGAGTATCAAAAATAGGTATGGAAACAGATTGGTGAACCAAAGGTTCATAACAACTTTATTTGGTAAGGATGATGATATAGAACTTTTTCAGGTGCTTCTGGTTTATATACTTACTCATATGCAAGTCCTCTGGGCATTCTTCTGGTGCTATCTGTGTGGCAAGGCTTGACATCTCAGGTTCTGCTGTTTTGTTGGCTGCTTCATAGTGATTTTGGGGTTTTCAGGAACAGTTGTTTGGCTTTTTGGTGGTCTATCTTGGCTTGGCTGGCCATTGGTTCTAGCAGGTTTGGCTTCTGGGGTTATGGAGGTTTTCTCAATTTGATCACCTTTTTTGGGCTGGCTTGACAGGCTTTCCTGAGGCCAAGGAACTTGATTAAAAAAAGGGACCCCCAATTGGGGACCCCAAATTACTTAATGGAGGGTGAGCTTGAACTGGGTTTACTGGGCAGCTAAAAATAGCCTGCCTAGGCCCAGCCAAACCCACCAAGGCTTGGGTGTAGCTTTTGGGGCCCAGAATGGGCCCTGCAGCTACTGCCAGGGCAGGAATGGTTCCCGTACCTGGATTTGCTTTGAAAAGCAAAAATCCAGGTGCGGGTGAATCTCCCCGCCTGGTGGCTAGAAGCAGGTTTGATTTCTGCCTGGGGCATCACAATTGTTGTCAAAACTGCAGGCTCAACCTGCCAGCAAGGTTCCAACCAAGCGGGTTTGTGACTCGCAATCTAATTATCTGGTCAATCAAAGCCAGACTAGGAAGTCAACTCAAATTACCAAATCCATCAACATGAACAGATGATGATCCTTCACAGTGGATACCTTGATTTGGCGCTTGACTCATTATCAGGATCAAGCCACCCCCTCTTCCATCCAGCCGTGTGATCACCAATCATGTTCCTGCTATCCATTGATTCACAATAGCTATATAATCACTATCTTGCAATAAAGATTATTATCTATCTTCTAAATATTTTTCCCCGTGTAACTCTGCTAAAACAGCACAGTTACAACATTGTTACATTCATAACATTTCCAATGGTTTGATTGAAAGTGACATGGTAAAGCCCTTATTAAATTTAAATTTTTATAGAGAAAATTTTCCATCACTTAAATTAAATAAGTTTTAGAGAGTGAGATTTCACTATAGAGGAATACTTTTCTCTGCTATTTGAAGAGCTGCTGTGATTGGATCTGTTCCAAATTTTTGTACTGGCTGTCACAATTATGCAGGCCATCATGAATAGTTTCTCAGGCTCACCCACCACTCTCTCTCAAAAACTTGTAGTGTGGGTCTACATCTATGTGGTATGGGGTTTGCTTAACCCATTCTCCCAAATACCTTTACCGCTAGATGTTCCCAGGTCCCCGTTTTTCACAGTGAGAATAGTAGTGGTGATAGGAGGTGAACTGAGGGGGTTTTCTGGAGGAAAAGCCAATGTAGCTTGGTGTATTCCTTATCAGTAATTGGCTTGAAAGGGTTGGTAGACAGCTGTGCTCTAAGGCAGCAAGCTCATGTCCTTTTGTTATTGGCTATTCTTATTCACATAAAAAACAAGCCAGGCAAATAAGTCTGCCACAGCCTGTTGTTCAAATAGTGAGGTGTGGTATTAGACGCCCAGACATAGAGCATTGAATGTCTGTGAGATTTTCTCAAGGACAAACTCTCCTATATTTTAAATCATCATGCTGACTATATGGATGCCTGCATGACCAACTGGATAAAGTTATTCCTGGTGTTTTTTTCCTTCAATGAAATTGACAGCCTTGGCATTTTTCATTTGGTGGCTCAAGAAACCCCAATAGATGGAATTTGAGCTACCCCAGGAGTCAATTAATCCTCCAGGGATCTGAATGTAGTCATGATTGTTGGTATAATCAAGGGGTTTCTAGTAGCATACAGAGCCTCTTGCAAAGACAGCCAGAAATGCACCAATGAGCATCCCTTTTTTGTCTTTTTTCACTGGCCTTATTGCTTTCACTATATTTGCTAAAATTATTGAGCACAATCAACTGTCTACAATACAAATCTGAACATGACATCATCAGGTAAATTTATTGAGAACCAAGTGATATTGGTTATACAGACAGGATCATGCAGAGAATTCTCACTGCCATCTTATTGGTCACCCACATAATTGGATACTTCAAAGACAGAGGCCATTATCTCATGCATCCAGAGGTGCACCATGTAGAACAATGTGCGGATACTATGGTGAGCAAGGTGATTTCTGACCTGGTTCATGGGAGACTTGGGGCCCTGTTGTGGGAGATTAAGCATAATGGTATATTCTTTAGTGATCTGAGAATCAGGCTTCTTCCTCTGCTTCCTGACCCTGATGGCATTTCCTTATTAATGAAGTTATTAAATTCCTGCATCAAAGTTGCATGAGAAACTTTCAACTTGCTTGCAGTTGTGTCCCAAGTTAGGTCATGTTGTTTAAGTGCCAAAGTTTTCTGGAGATTTTTGGGGGGATGATTTTTGCTTGAGCCTTGGGGTTAAGGAGCCATAGTCTGATTGGCTGATATTAAAGGCAGTTGACTTCAGACACAATTGTTCTAGAATAGTTCCACCAACTTGATTAGCTGGTTAGATGGTGCCCTGTAGAGGGTCAATTCAGGACTGATAATTTAGATCTCAACTGATATTTTCTATTTTGTTGATATTGTCAAGGAGCTGGATGTACAGGTATTCTGGCCACCACTGACACACTTAATATCCAGTCATTGCTTGGTTTGGTGCCAATCCAGTATACTGTTCTACATACCAAGAAAGGCAACAAACCAATATCACATAACTTTTCCAAGTATCCAGTGACTTGAACCCATCCTGCACATGACCTTCCCTATCTTTGATCCAACTATATCCCCGCAACAGCGCAAGCTATATAAGTCTAAAGTATTATCCAATAAAATATATTTCTCTTCTTCTTAATTCCATATTTGAAGCTTCCCCTAAAGTTACTCCTCATCAATATCTATGGCAAGACTTCTGTTTTGATTATTTGTCTCTCATTTACCATATTTGGCTGCCTACATTTCTGCAAATACTGAACCATTTCAGCCCAAACTGGTGCCAGCCAAAAGCCTTTGATTGCAGCTTTCATTATTTTACTCCTGACAATATGTTCATGATTCAAAATTATGATTTAATCTTGCTTAAATATAACTCTCTTATAATCTTTTTTGTAGAATCAGATATAAAAGCTCTCACTGTTTTATTATTTCAAGAAGCTCAATCTTCTCCTGTTGAGGCTCATCAATAAAACTGCTGTCTTGATCCTAGCTGTACCTTTTTACCCTTGGAATTTAGTAATTTATTGGTGATGGCTGTGCACAGGCTTTGATACAACAGCAGTTGTTGTTGAAAAAGTCTGAATCCTTACAGTCAAGTAAAGAAGCACAATCAGAGCTTGCCACCTGGTGATGATCAACCAGTTCAAGCCTAGATAGGCCAGGAGACGGGTATATATCAGCTTCTGTATTACCTACATCAAAGATCTGGGTGTAAATGGGGGCTTAACCATACTGGGTCCCCTGTCCACTGACTTGGCTGTTACAGTAGTTTTAGAAGCTATGGCTCAACCAAAAATACCTCAGATTTAAACAAAATGGTTTTATATTTAAACAAATTACAACTATCAGGTTAAACTATACACTCTGTTAACAGGGTTTTGTGGCGTAAATAGGAAAACTGGGTCAACACAGCAAAGAAGTGCTCACACACAAAGTGAAACCATTCAAAATATAATCTGAAATACATGGATTCACAAACAAAATGGTGTGAGTTGACTTTTGGTGTACATATGTTTACTATGTGAATCAATGACAAAATACGCCCAAGCGCAGTGTGTCAAAACTCAATCCAAAAACAAAACACAATAGCAACTCACTATGTAAACAAAATCACTCAAATGTTGTGTGCAATGGATTGTAATCAAAAATGATACCAATGTATCTAAAATAAGACACGAGATCTGAAACATGAATTTTAAAAATATTGTGTTGGGTGCTTAATTTGGCGTAAAATCTGAGGAAATTAAAGGAAAGTATGTTGGGTGTTCTAAAATGGGCGTTGTAAAACCAGAAACAACTCGTTAAGAAATAAAAAATCTATAATTGGGATATTGTGAGGAAAAAAATATTAATTAAATATCCATATTCAGATAAAAGCAAAAATTAAAATTAGGGATTAACTTAATTGAAATTTATTTAATATTTCATTAAATTTTAAAATAGAAGAAACACAGCAACAGACTACCATTGCACCTGCTGTGCGCCGCAGTTGTGGTTGCCCCACAGGTCAAAGAATAGACTTAGTACAACACAAGTGCCTACTCAGGAGGGAGGCGGGAGAGGAGAGTTCCATACAGACGCTGCACTGACACAGCTGGTTCAAGGAGCACAAGCTGCTAGAGTGCAGAGCATCAACCCTTGGGTCCCCAAGCTGATCCAGAAACCAACCAAGGTTACTGTAAATTCAGAACCTGAACGTAAAAATGCGGGATTGTCAAATCTTTGGTCCAAATTTTGAATCACTTTTGCGGGATAGTCTTTTTTAATTAAATTGAATTTTTTGAGTATTTATTTGAATTTTTAAAAATGCAGGCACTCATAGACACTTTTCAAAGTTCAAGTCAAGCTGCATATTTCTAATGGACAAAATGAATTAACTGAAATCAGATTTAAAGCGTTCAAATCCATCAACCATTTTCATTAAGTTTACTATGTTTTTTGAAATTGCGGGATTGTCAAATCCAAGAACCAAATTTCAAATCACTTTTGAATGCCACTAGTAAACTCAGATATTAATTGCAGGAACTGGAATCCAAATTTAATGTACAGTAAGCACACTAGGAAACACCAACCCAAATCAAGAAGCTCCACCACAACTAAAATCAAATGAAAAATTCAATCTTGATAACCATAATTAGACATAAAAAGTTATTAAACTTTAAAATCATCCAAATCCGGAAAGTATACAATATTATTCACTTCAAATCACGGATATAGAAACTCTGCTACTATTCAAGGCTATATCAAGAGAAAACAACTTCCCACAACTAAACCAATAACTCCAAATAAATACATATTTAATCTAAAATATATTTTTTATTTTATTTTTATGGACCGTCAATTATATTCCCAACCCGCTCCTGCACCAGCCTGCGGGGCAGCCTGTCCACGAGGGCGTCCCAGAGGGTCCAAGAACAGAACCAGAACCCAAATCAAGGGGAGTCATGCCAATACACAGGCCTCCTAAGGTGTCATTGACAGCCAACCACCTCCCGCATCTCAAGCCAGGAACAGTAGCCTCAATTCAAGACAGAAGCTGCTCTCAAGGCCTGCCACAAAAGTCTCATACACAAAGGTCACTGGGAACACTGAGGTTACTTACAACTCCACTGTGTACCCAGTTGTCACCCGTCCTCACACTCTTGACCCAAGAGTTGCTACTTCCTGCCCCCTGCGTCTTTGACACCACCTATGAGCCATTGGCAGCCACTGTTGAGCCATCTGCGCCTGTGATCTATTCCACCATTGACGGCGCCAGCGCAACCAAGCGTGATCCCACCTTCTACACAAAGTTCCCCGTCCCCTGTGTTGAGCCTGGTAGCCAGGATGCCATAGTACCTGCCAAGGGCCGGTGTCAGTTGACGGATAGTGAGCGTGAAGCTCTCCTCAACTGCTTGAATGGGGGAATGGCAGTTTGGGATATTGCGTCCCAATTTGGTGTCACGGTCAGGTACATTGCCAACATCAACACCAAGTATGGCAATACCTGGCAAATTGCCAAATCCACCAAGGCTAAGTGGCAGCTAAAACTCTTGCAGCCTGTGCACATTGACACAATCAAGCAGTGGGTAGCCAGGGATTGCCACCTGGACACGCTTGCTGTCCAATCAATGCTTGCCACAGAGTTTGGGCTTTCTGCTTCTAAACCCCTTGTTTACAAAACAATGGTTGATCTGGGCTTCTCTTGGAAGGTGCTCAGAGTTTCTCTGTACAACAGAAACAGTGAAAAGACCATCAAGGATCAACGCATTTATGCCAAGACATATCTGGCACTAAAGGAGACTGGGAATGTCCAGTTCTTCTATATTGACAAATTGTTGTTTTCCTCCTCACTCAGGTCCAGGCATGGGTGGGTCAAGAAGGGGTCCAAGGACAACATAGCCCATTGTGCAGCTGTCCGTTCCCAGACCTATTCAATGGTTGTGCTTCTTGGTTCTTGAGGGTTGGATCACTACCAGATGATTAAAGGCTCCCATAACAGCAGGACCTTTCTTGATTTTCTCCAAGTTGTCAAGGAGTACCTTTGGATAAATTATAGTGGCACAACCAACGTTGTTGTGCTTGATAATGTCGGGCTCCACAAAGTGGATCTGGTTGTGTCCGAGTTCTCCCCTATTGACAAGAAAAGCCGCTCCTCCAGCCACCGCCTTGCTGATTGTCCAATGAGTCTTCTCTTCCTCCCACCATATTCCCCATTCCTGAATCCAATTGAGGAGGTGTTTGGTTGGATCAAGAATAAGGTGAAACAAGGCCTTCCTCAGGACACCAAGGACCTATTCAATATTCTTGAGGTCAGCCAATTTTTGATGCCACCCAATGTGGTGGCAGCTTTTTCCAAGCACTTAGAATCCTTTCTCCCTAAAGCCCTGGCCTCTGAGCCAATCAGATAAATGGGCTCTCTGGTTTACTTTGTTTTTAATTTTATTTATTTTGTTTTTATTAGGTCTCAAAAATTATTATTTATATATAATATTTTGACATGTGATTGTATTATAGGTATATAAGAATAGATAGAAAAGCTAAGTAAAATTAACTATACTAGGTATGAAGAATATATTTTTATTATAATGCACTAAATATTGTATTGACTGTTGTGCTAACAAACAAATAAATTAAAAAAAGATAGAAATAGAATTTTTTATTTAAATAATTGTTAATTGTTAATTGTTGATGGTACTTTGGCTTTTTTACGCCACAAATTGGACCTTGTATGTCATCATATGATCCTTGTTATTTCAGTGCCACTGTAGCCACACAACACGGCAACTGATGATTTTTATGTATTCCTTATTAATTTGTGCTTAGGACGTAGTTCAAGTATATTGAACATGTGTATCAAATCATATTACAAGGGAAAGGTAATTCAAGTTGTAAACAATCATTTGGGTCATTATTTTAGAGATTAGGCCATTTTCTAATGCACATGCTGCTCAAGTCGCAGCATAACACAGTTCAATTTTGAAAAAGTAACTAATTACACAATTTATATTTAAAACATTAATAACTCAATGAAAATTTAATATTTTTTCACACTGTAAACTATCAAAATGAAGCTAAGAATCTTATCTTTCTATTGGTGTAAAATTTTTTAATATGTATAC
>QTSX02005149.1:126045-176628 GCA_014839935.2 Entomophthora muscae
TATCAAAGCCACCTTCCATGCATCCAGAGCTGCATACGCTCAGACACCCAAACTCTGCATAGTACACAAGTTGCTTTAGACTTGGGTTAGGAAAGCTTAGAGGTCCCGCTGGAGGAAGTCCAAGCATGATTGGGTGTCTACTCAGATATTTGTGACTCAGAAATTTCTTGGGCTTCTTAGCTGTCTGATCAGATTCCCCTGTTTCATCAAGTTGTTGGAGCTGCATTATCAGTGGCCCGGGTAAACTGATTGGTCTGAAATCTGATCCAGGACAGACCCTGCAGGTTCAGAGTACAATTTCACACACCTGGAGAATTTGAAGTGACTGCTTCCAGACTTGGGTTAGGGAAAGCTTGGGGTCCCGCTGGAGGAGGTCAAGCATGATTGGGTATGCCTCAGATATTTGTGACTCAGGGGCCTTCTTGGGCTTCTTGGCTGTCCTGATCAGATTCCCCCTGTTCATCAGGTTGTTGAACTCCCGCATTATGGTGGCCCGGGTAAACTTCAATTGGTCAGAAATCTGATCCCAGGACAGACCCTGCAGGTTCAGGGCCACAATTTCCTGGAGAATTTGGGCAGTAATGATTCTGTGTTTGGGGTGCTGAGCCAGGGGGGGCTGAAGCCTGATTGGCTATAAGGGGGAAGGTTGGCTAGCGGCAGGAAGTTGTTCTAAATCAAGGTTGCCATCCTGATTGGTTGGTTGGTGGGAAGCTTGTGTGGGGATGGGTACAGGAGCAGGGGCAGAGCTAGACACTAAGTGACTACTGAACAAGTCAAAGCCATATGGGTTGGGGGTCAGTAACAGGTCAGCTTCCTTGTTACCCGCCTCAAAGGCTTGGGTGTAAACAGGTGCCTCCACATTCTGAGCCTTGCCTCCATTGAAGCTGGCTTGGCTGCTGGCGCGGTTGAAGATATTGCTTGTAAAAACCATTGTAAAAAAACCTAGGATAAAATCACTAAAAGTAGAAATTTTAAAATTCAATGAATTGTTTTTATTATTAATCTCAAGTCCATATTTGGAAGGTTCTCAAAACCTTTTCATACAAATCTGGAGCCATGAAAACGGATAAAATGCCTCTGGTCCTAAATTGGATAGCTGTTGATTGGCTGTTAAACTGTTATATTTCTATTTTAGGCTACTCACACTACACATCTTGTGTGACTTCATTTTGTTTCATGCTTGTTGAATCTTGCTTCTAGATTGCCCAAATTTTGTTTCATTTTAGTCCTTCTGTCGGTGCCTCATATGAATCCTGATTGGATTATAATATACTCCAGAATAGCATCCATCCATCTCACTTGTTGTGTCAGTTCATTTTGTTTGTGGTTTGAACTACACCGCTTGATGTTTGAATAATTTTGTATAATGGGCTAGTGAAATTTTGTTTTTTGTTTGACAGTTCATTTATCAACTGAAATTTTATAAATTAATTAAATCCTGAATCTTGCGCAACTTGGATTTTGTTCAAATCTGAGGTATTTTTGGTTGCCGCTATAGCTTCTAAAACTACTGTATCTTTCCCGTTAAGCATATCAAAATCAAAGCTGCTAGCAAAAGCTGTTGCAAACCAAAGCAACCAAAAAAACCACTAAAAGAAGCTTAAAATGTTATGGCCGTAACTTTATCCTAACCATGAGTCCTGGTTTGGATTGTTCTTAAAAATGTTGTATCAGATACAGAGCCTTGGAATCAATAAATACTGTTTTCCAAAATGGATCTCCTTTGATCACTTGTTGAAGTATTATTGTTATATTTTGGCACATAAAAACGGTGGATATTGTGTGGCTTCACTTTATGTTTTTGAAGTTTCAGTTGGATGTTACTCTGATTTCATTCATGTCCAGTCCTTCTGTTGGTGCCACACTAGTATCCTGGTTAGATTTTATTATATTCTAGAGCAACCCTGATCTATTTTGCTTGTTGTAGTGAGCCGTTCATTTTGTAGTTTGGGATGTGTTGTTATGTATTTGGTTAAAATCTGCAGTACATCTGAGTACTTGTAAGTTCTATGTTTGGGCCTTTGCTGAACAATGGATTGTTTTCAGATTGATTCCAGTCTGGAACTCACCCAAGTTAGATTCTGTTTAAGTTTTGGTTGATTTTGTTTACAGATGACGCAATTTTGGTTCTCCTCACAGGGTTATAGAGCTACTATACAAAGGACATCAAGGATAGATTTTTGGATTTTAAACCTTTAATAGATCCTTTTAAAAGTTGGTTATGATGCTGTCATGTGCAACCAAACAGAGAAACTATCCAACTTAAGCATAGCAATTACCGCTTGGCTGACAAGACAGAACTCAATCCTGATCCTGCATATGAGCACTTCTGGAATATGATCTTTAAACATCACAAGTGTCGCAACATCTTTGATTACTCCCTCTCGGGGAATTAACACCTCAAGTAAATCACTGAGCAGCTCACCGAGTGATTCACCGCCCAGTCAATAAACCAGTGGCACCATTATCAGTTAACCATCTATGACGGGGATCACTCAATCCAGGTCCTAAATGGAACACAACTTGATTAAGCCTTGTGACTCAAGAGGAACATTACTCAGATAAGCCCCATGATCTCCATGATGTATATGGACGACATGTGGCTTGTCATGATACTATATAATATTCTATATTCATATCAAATAAAGTATCATTCTCTTCTTAATCTTCCCCTTTATTTTGTTTATTATACTTCCCAGAAGTATAAACTTGACACAAGGATCAATGCCACATTCCTGATTTATATCTCTCTACTGTATAATCTTAATGACCGTTCACTAAAAAAGCTACCTTTCTCTTCTAATCTCGCTTCCCCTAAGCCTCCTCTTGACAATAGTTCATTTTGAGGTCATATATTAATAGTATAAACGTCAGTACACAAGTTTACAATATTTTTTAGTAAAACATAATATCTGTTTTGGGAGACTATTTTAAAAAATATAGTGCAACAATAGATTGATACTTATTGGAATGCTTAATAATTTCCCCTACATTGAATTTATAAACACTCAAAGCTTTAAAGCTGGACTAAACTAAACGATTAACTTTACCCTTGCGAAGATCAAATTAACTGTCTATATGAAAATTATCAACAAATCATGTAGGTCTTCTATGAAATCAAGGGTACTGTCAGTTGAAAATATCATCTATGAACAAGTTGCCAATCTGAGATTTCGTCATAAATTAGGTGTTTGAGCCGTGCTGACACTGTTTAAGCAGGGGTTTCAATGCTTTATACTAAGCGGTTTAGATTTAGCCTGGCCTGAGCTAGATTGGGAGTTTCAACAATACGAATCAAATATACTCCAGGCTTAAAGGGTGAGTTTAAAGCTAAACATAGCTGCAATCAAAGATAAAGTTCACTGAGACTTTAATTCAGGCAGGGTTCTGTTTATTCAAGGGCTATTTGAATAAAGCAAATCTTTGGAAAAGTCAAATAAATAAAAATATCAGATGGTCTGAGAGTATCTCAAGCTCAGTACAAACTTTCCAGACCAAGGTAAAGTTCCAAAGGTAATCTATCCAATTGACTGTAAACTAACCTATTAAAGTTTATTAAAAATATGCATAAATTTTAAAATGAAGTTTCCTGTAGATTCAAGTGGGCTTGATAAAACAGTTACTTATACATTTCGAAGCACTAATTAAAATAACTTATAGTATAAGAGATACACTTAATTATCTGAAAAGTCCTGTTCAAACGCCGTTCTTCATTTTAACACAAACCAAGATTTCTTTGAGCATTTGCCACTCATAGCATGGGTCAGATAACTGACACCTTGAGGTATTGTTACATACAAATACAAGGCACTTCGATATGTTTAGCAAGTTTGAGCATCCCCTCCTTCAAAAAGTTTGGACACCGATAAAGAAGTACTGAGAACCATAGTCAGAACACCAAACGCCAAAAGCAGCCAATGTGGAATGTGGCTTAACGAGAATAGATTAAGAGGGCTTAGCTTGAGAAAACATGCCGCAGGAAGAATAAAGGCTAATGGTTAGATAAGATAGCGTATAGTATTACCTAACACAGATGCAGAAAGGCCGCCCTAGAAAGTAAGTAATGGATGCTAGAATCTACTTACAGTCATCTCCATAACAAAACCAAGGTCGCAAGTCGAAAGAGAGATAGCTAGGGAGATGCCAACTAACGTTGACGTCAACAGGAAGCTTCGGAAGGGCGACTTATTATCGGGATAAAAGTAATTTTCAATGACCTTCATGTAAGCTTTGTTTGGGCATAGATTACCTCGCGAGCAACGTAATGCTCTAGTGGAAAGGTGGAGAACATATTAAGCCCAAAGCAGAAACGCGCCAAGTTGATGAGGGCGTTGTCAGGAGAGAAATTGTTTAGGATGTTGCCTTGAGTCTTGTCAGTAAAGGTGATGTAGCCTGCAATGGCCATGATGGCACAGAAGAACATCGATACCCCGGTCGACAGATGCGTTATCATTGCAAACCGATCCAATGTAGGTTTTTCCAGGTCGGCAAAGATCACAAAGCTATTGTGGTGGCACACCAAAGCAAATGCGATAACCGCTACGCCTTGGAACATCTCCGGGTTCCACAGTGACCAGTTGAGCTCTGGTGATCCACGAAGCTCTTCTGGGACTGAGGGCCCCTCTATGATTACAGCCAGGACAATAATAAACATCGCAAGCAAGGCAAACAGCGAAGCATTCGCTAGCTTGGAGATATCACGCAGTAGCGATAGCGGAAAGGACACCACTAAAGTTAAGACAAAAATCATGAAGTGTCGGTTGCCAAGCAGATTCAAAACGGGCATATCTTTCAAGCCAGGAATCAGCCAAGAGAAGACAAATGGAATCGTATCACCTATTTATCCAGTATCAATTGGCTATCCAGTTCATCGACTCACCTATGATGACTGTATATGCGCACATTCCTGTCGGGAAAGTAACCATGGACTGTTAGAATTAGCCAAACACAAAGGGTTCACCTTACCTCCAAAAGCAAATACAAATTGCGAAAGAGATATGATAATCAACCCTGTTCGGCCAAAGCAGAAGTGCGCAAGATCTTGGTAGTTATGCGTTCCACTTAACTTTGCATTGTGAACCAAAAGATTAATTGTCCAATCTATAGAAGCAGTTTAGCCTTCAAAAATACTTTGGTATTACAATTAAATCTAATAATTATGGTTTAATGTTAAAGTTTATCAACTTAAAAGTCATGAACGAGTTTAATAGCTAAAAATCAAAACATTTGTTTGAAATATTTGCTATTTCCGGCCTGAAAGCTAATTAAAAATCCTTTAACAAAAAAGCTTTAAAAGCACTTTTAGAGTAAACAAACTACGAATGAAAAAAATACAAAATCAATTAAAATTAGGTTTATATTGAATAGAAAGGACTGCTTCACAAAAGATTATCTATAAACTTACCAGCGATCCAGGTAAGAAAGGCCAGAAGAACCAGCCCCATACCTATTCCAGCTTCCTTCATAGAAAGCGGTAGTCCTATGAAAGCCACAAATAAAAATCAGCTACGTAGACGATGAAGTCAATAACTTACCAATGATACCTACAAGGAAGTGTTAAAAACTTTAAAAGAAGAGGAAAGATAAAAATTATCAAAACTAAAGGAGAGTTTTCGTATTCAAACGAAAGCAAAAAGCAGATTAAAGAGGAAACATTACCAGCACCAACTATCGAGTTGGTCATGTTTAAGAAGGAAGAAAAAGCAGAAGAATTGGGTAGATTCAGTTCATATGGGTTCGTTGTTTGAGTGGTGTTTTGTTGAGAAACTGACAATAATGGACTGTACGGATCACCCCATCTAGGAAACCAAGAACTGAGAAGGCGGCTCAGCCTAGTGGGATGCTGAGTTCCGATAACAGCAGAGGAAGAGTCCTCGATTTCTAAATCTCTGTAAGTGCTGCCATTATCAATCGAGATGCGCTGGAAAGAACCTCGATCACTATCAATAGATACACTTCGGTTCATCTGGTGTCCTTGATGTGAGGGTTAGGTTCAGCTTTGAACGAACTGCTTGTTTTGTTAATGGGATGCTGTTGAGGCTGGATTTGGCCTGTGAGTTGTAGGTCGGCAAACTGAGTGTACCCTTGTGGATACGATACCTTACTTACAATAGATGTTTCACCTGCACTTGGATCGATGATTGAATTGTGGCTGGTTTGAAATTACAGCACTTTGCTTTCCTATTTTATTTGGCCTTTGCAACTTAAATTTTAGCCTTTGCTCGCATTTGATAGTTAATCTGTATGACTTGTAGTCTTCTCTATCTAGAAACATTTAAATTCCATATCAAAGCTTAGTTTTGAAAGGCGTCAGATGGTGTGATGGCGTTAACGTCGAGTTCGATGAATTCGACCGCTATAAAGTGGATTCACGTCAGATCAAATAAACTGTTCTCTATCCCTTACTTTAATTTTGGGTTTTTCGTAGTTCACTGCTACAATGGGAAAGCTATCTACGTTTTTCACCGCATCAAATATAAATACACAATAACTACCCACCTTTTTGTGGATTGGTTCGATAAAAACTATGGAGCCCAGGCTGAGAATCAAGTATCGTTATGGCATTGGTTTGGATAGGGATGCTTCGGCTAAAGCCTCGGCTAGGTTCCAGCTCAGGGCCCAATAGCCCGAACAGAAATGATATATATTTAAACATGCTTAAATAAATCTTTGAAAAGAGTGACCTGGAGCCAGAGGCTGGCCGAAGCAGCCCTAGGGATAGATAATGTTACATCGCACGACCTCTGCATCTGAGCTTGATTAAAAGCTCCAAGCTGATGTCCGACTAGAGTTTAGGCTGACACAGCCAAAGTGCAGCACTTTTCTTTACAAAAAGATGATATATTTATAGCTAAACAGTATGGCTATAAGTAGGTATAAAAATATTATTAAAGAGTGTTGCAGCTGAACCAATAATAGTTCAGCATTTGGATTGGGGAAGACAACAGTCCAATTAGAAAGGACAATAATAGGAATAAGATGTGTTTATTTTAAGAGTAATATGGCTGATATACTATATTTGGGAGTCACAAGTTGCCAGGGGGTGGCATAGTGGCGAGTTCAACATAAGGTTTGGGTTGGGAATAACTTGATCAAATGATCAGTATGTCAAATTGGCAACACTCCTAATTAGGAAACAGTGCCCGCAATTTGACATTGCACTCGGATTGATCCGTACTGTTAGTCACAGTATGGGGCAACTATCAAGTGCTCCCTGTGTATTGTGAGATACACTAGTGGACAAGGGGATAATCTTGGTCACAACACCCCTCCTTGCCCCCTGCTTGTTGTCAGACACCAGGATTAAAGTTTTTGGGAGATCTGGGAAGGTACACACAAAGTTTCTGTGCAGGGATGGTGAGGCAGGGGCGCAAGCAATCATGGTGGGATCTTTTGGTATTTTCTTGAGCGTCTTTAAGTTTATAGGTGTGATTATTATAGACAGCTGCCACTTTGAAGGGTCCAAGGTGGTTGGGTTCAAGTTTCCCAGAATTAGGGTTAGGGGTGTAGACAGAATCACCTACAGAATACCTTGCTTTGAGGTGTCTAGTCCCCCCTTGATCCGTTTTTGTTCTGTTGCTGGCCTTGGCTTGCCATTGGGTTAGTGAGAGGGTAATTGCAAGAGGGGGTTTTCTGGGAACAGTGGATCATAATTTCCCATTATCTACCCTAGTCAAACCATCAGGAGTGCCAAAGGCTAGAGCGCTGGAACTGAAGTCTAAACCATGGTTGATTCTGGCTTGTAGTATGAGCAAGGCGGAGGGAAGATGCTCTGTCTAGGCAGTATTTGGATGCTCCTGGGAGAGCTTGGCAACTAGTTGTACCAAGGAACCATTTAAGCGCTTTACACCCCCATTGGCTTGAGGATGGTAAAGTGTTGTGACCACTCATTGAAGGATGTTCTTGGCACAGTATGCTTTCATCATGTTACATAAAAGTTTAGGCCCCCATAGGTGATGAGACACTTGGGACAGCCAAAGCATGCTACAATCTTCTTGCCAATAAACCAAGTGATGGTTGTGGCGGTGTGATTGGTAGTTGCCCATGCCACTGGCCAGCGGGTGAAGTAATTGATAGCTGTCATGATGTACTTATTGCCCAGCTTATCCTCAGGCATGGGCTTAACAGTGCCAAGGGCCCACTGTTCTAAGGGTTTCATAGCCTTGATGGGTAAACCTGACTTAGGCGGGGTAGTTTTAGATGTGTTCTTTTTGCACAACATGCACATCTCAAGGAGGTCCAGAATGTCCTGGCGCATATGGGTCACCAAACCTTACACTTCATGATTTCAAAGAGGTTACATCCTCTGATATGGCCTAGGGTACAGTGGTAATGTAGGATTGTGTCTCCTTGTTGCATTGTGGGAATGTAGGACGTATTTTCACCTGTCTCTGCTTGGTGGCACATGTTACCAGCATCAGTGGTGAACTGGCTTCCATTGTCCTTTAACTTTAAAATGGTTGCTGAGGTGAGATTCTTGCAGCAGGTGGCTTCAGAACAAATATGGAGCATGTGCCAATCTGGGTCTAACCCGTCATATACTGTGATAGACACTATGTACAGTCTGTAGAGGGCATCAGCTGTGACAAGTTCCTTTCCAGGTTTGTATTCTATGCAGAGTTGGTACAGGACAGGCGTTTGACCCACCCTGCTTGGCGCCGGGTCAGATGTGACTGGGTGTTGAAGTACTGGAGAGACTTATGGTCCGTCAGGATGTGGGGTGGAAAGGTAGTGCGTTTCAAGTAACATTGCCACTTATTAACACAGTGTAAAATTGCCGCTAGCTCCTTATTGTGTATGGGGTAGTGTTGTTCTGTATCAGTAAGTTTCCTGAATTCATATGTTATGGGGAGAAAGGTGCCCCATTGGTTTCTACTTGCAATGCACCCCCTATAGCCCTGTCAGAGGTGTAAGTCTCAAGTTTGTACTGGCAATTCCAATTGGAGAACTGTAGTATGGGAGAGGTAGTGAGTTTCTGTTTCAACTTCTCAAAGCCCTGATCTCTAATAGGCTTCACTGAAAGTGTTGCTTAGTGTTCAACAGCTTGTTGTGAGGAGCAATCAGCTTGCCACAGTTGGGAATAAACTTACACATGTATGCAACCATGCCTAAGAATGTGCACACCTGGCCCACATCAGTGAGAGATGACATTTTAGTAATTGTGTAAGAAAGGTGAGCTAAACTGACTAAGTTTGGCTCCCATCCTGGGGGAAAGATCCACCAGGATACCATCCAATTCAGGACTGGGATGACCACTTGTATGGGTGTCCAGAGAGAGGATGCAGGGGGACAATTGGGGGAAATAAGAGTCCAAGCCCATCAAAACCAAACCTCCAAGCAGCCAAGAAGTGCACCTGGGGGCAGGATTGTGGGAGGGTAACTCAGCCTTGGGAGCAGGGGACTCAACCATCAAGGGATGGGATGCTATCAGGGTGTCTGTTTTTGGGAGAACTGCATGACCAAACTTGGGGAGGAAAAACTCTAATTCATCACAAGTGAGACTTTTGACCGAGCTTCTCCCAGTAGCAACCAGGTCTTGGGCACAACTGGGGAGGTCCTCAAGCAAGTGCAGGAGATAAGAGGGATCTTCCCCCATATATGAAGCCAAAGAAGACAACCAGCCCCAGAGATCTGGGGAGGTGGACCAGATCATCAACAGTACTGGAGCTATGGTAAAGACCACAACTTTGAAAATGGGAACCAAAATTCCTATAGGTGCCCAAAAGCCAGAAGAGTTCTGAGTGGAGACAGGCAGGAATGCAGTAAGTGGCCAGATAAACCAGGGTTATTTCTTTTTGGATTGGAGGCCAGAGCGGGCTTTGAACCTGGTTCAAGTAGTAGGAAATAAAGGGGGAGACCTTTGCAAAGTGAGAGGTGAAGTTGAAAGCAAAGGCGGAGCAAAAGCTCAAAGTTTTCAAACTTAAATTAAGAATTTATAACCAATTAAATACTGAATTTAAAGATTGAACTCAAATTTAGAAAGCAAAATAGGTAATCTTTATAACTAATACTAAAGTTGACGCTATAAGCTTCAAAAGAGACACCGTAAACTTGAAGACAACATAAATGGTAAGGAGAGTTCAACACTTTTACTAATAACTAATACCTTAAATTCAGAACCTGAACATAAAAATGCAGGATTGTCAAATCCTTGGTCCAAATTTTGAATCACTTTTGGGGGATGGCCTTTTTTAATTAAATTGAATTATTTGTATTTTTATTTGTATTTTTAAAAATGCGGAAACTCATAGACACTTTGCAAAGTTCAAGTCAAACTGCATATTTCCTATGGATGAAATGAATTAACTGGAATCAGATTTTAATTGTTCAAATCCATCAACCATTTTCATTAAGTTTACTATGTTTTTTTTTGGAATTGCGGGATTGTCAAATCCAAGAACCAAATTTCAAATCACTTTTTAATGACACTAGTAAACTCAGATATTAATTGCGGGAACTGGAATCCAAATTGAATGTAAAGTAAGAAACTAGGACAAATCAACCCAAATCAAGAAGCTCCACTCTGGATAAAATCAAATGAAAAATCCAATCTCAACAACCATGTTTAGACATGAAATTAAGTGGAATGTAAAATTATCTAAACTGGAAATGATGCAAAATTCTGCACTCTAAATCACTAATATAGCAACCATAAAACCATATAATGATATATGAGCAACCCTCCTGATGACACAGAAATTTTTTAAAAGTTTTTTGGCTCTGGCTACGCCAGAGCCAAAAAAACTTCTTTTTGAGTAAGGAAGGAGAGGTGGGAAAGATAAACCATCAGTTTACTACAAAAGTGTTAATGTATTACTATTAAGGATACTTGATTACAGTAGATTTTAAAATATGCTAATAATAAAATAGAATTATATATTACAATCTATCTTATCATGTTGTCTTTTCCTTGATGTGTTGATAGCTCATTATCAATAGCAAATGAGCTATCAACACATCAAGGAAAAGACAACATGATAAGATAGATTGTAATATATAATTCTACTTTATTATTAGTGTTTTTTAAAGTCTACTGTAATCAAGCATCTAAATTTTTAGCCTCCCTAAAATGTAATAGGGTGATTTTTGAGAATGCCTATGATTCCTAAAAGAATTAGCAAAAATCCACTCTAGATCCTTTAGCATCCTTTTTGAGACCCTCATAAATTATATTTATTTCAAATTCACCTCATTTTTGATTTGAAATTTGGTTCTTGGATTTGACAATCCCGCAATTTCAGATTTGTTAATTTTTACATGATGTCTATAATTCTTTTGACATACAGGAAATCTCAAATTGTAAATTAGAATCCTACATTTCTGATTCATGTATCCCGTATTTTTTTGCTGAGTTTTGTCTTTTGTTAGTTGAGTTATCTGCTCAAGGGATTCAAAATCTTCCAATTTAAATAAACCAAAAAGTTAAATTAAATGGTTGATTTTATTAAATATTTTAATTTTCACTTGGCTGAGTTGCCCGCAAAAAAGATTCAAAATTTGGACCAAGGATTCAACAATCCGCATTTTTACGTTCAGGTTCTGAATTTACAGTAAGAAAAATAAAGCCAACAGATAGGCCCCAATTTTGAACTCTGTAAATTGTAACAGCTAAACCTTTATTGTTAATAATGAGAAAGCAGGGGACTGTCAGGGATCCAGCCTGTGGGGGGGGTTCCTGAGAGCTTGCGGGCCCGGCAGGGAGGGCCCACCATAAGATTGGGGCTAACTTTACAATATAAGATAACAATTTGTCCAGGAGAGCCCAAGGTCTGCTGGCAGGTACCATAGAATCTATCAAGCCAGTAAGAGTGATGTACATTACTCCAAATATCTGAGTGGAAGTAGATTCATTGGCAGCAACAGATTCTTGTGGGCGGTTGGGCCGCAGGGTGAGAGGCAGAGTCATTGGGACCAAATACGCGGGCAGGTAGTTGTACTTGTCACGGAATAACAGGGGAGGTCAAGTGATCTTGTTACCTTCCATGTAGATAGTTTTGGTCTCTCTAGTTCTGGCCTCAGGCTTGTAGATTAGGATTTCCTCTAGGGTGAACTCCAAATATGCAGGGTTGGGGGGGGGTACTTGGTGAAATGTACTGGGCTGTAGGGAGCTCCTGGTGGATGGTAAAGCTCAGGCAACTGGTCCGCGGTTTCTTGGGGTTATTGGGTGTGAGGTGCAGAACCGTGAGAGGTAGACTGTAGATGAAATAGAACTAATAACAAATATGAAATAACCTGGTTGAACCAAAGGTTCATGTCACTTTATTGCAAGAATGGTAATGGGCATCTTCCTGGCGGTCCAGGGTATAAATATGACTATCTGTCATGGGAAAACTTTTACAAATTTCTCTGGCCTGGGTGTTACCAATTACCATGTTTTTCCAGTCCTTGGTGGCATCCATTGCGGGAGTTAATTCATTGGCTGGTTCAAACTGAGAATACTCAAATTTCCTTGTTGGGTCATGGGGTTGGTCATCTCTGGGTGGCCCACGTTTATTGGGAAGTTTCTCTATTTCCTTTTCCGTGGAGGCCCGAGTTATTTTGGGTTCTATGGCTAGGCCCATCCGCTGATTGGTTGAGTTAACAGGAACCTTTAATGTGGGGAGTGTCAATGTAGATGATTTTGATTCATCCAGCTTTAGAGGGTTTTCCAAAGTCAAATCCTGCTCTGGTTTGAGCCCAAAAATCTGCGGGCAGCCCGGCTGCTGGTCCTGCGGGCTGGCGGCCCGCGGGGTGTCAGGGTTTGAATCCTGTAGTTGAGGCTTCCCAGTAAGCATGGTCAATAGGAGTTTGTCGCTTGTGACAGGAACTGGAAGTCCCCTGTCTTGCTATAAGGATAGAGTTTTGGATTCAAAGGTCACCTAACCCAGGACTTGGATTTTATTGGCTTAAAGAGAAGTTTTGAAAGAAAGAATTCAATGGGTTGGAAGTTTTTCCAATAATTTCTGGCATCAACTCTGATTGACTGGTGCCTTTGGAATGGTTCAGGCCATCATTTAATCCAGTTTGAGTGGAATTTGTTAATTTAGCAGAAACTCTCCCTGATTGATTCCACTTCATTTGTTTTAAATGGGAGCAAAGCCAAGCCAACAAGTAGTCCAAATTAATCAGAGATTCTTCCCAAGTAGGAATAAAAATCAGATCATCAGCAGTTACCACCTGAGAAGGGTACATCAATACAAATCTCTCATCAACTGTGTGGGCTAAATTCTCAAGGGAATTAAGAGGCTTAGCTGGTTTCTGAGCAGATTTCTTTGTACATCAAGGGAAGATTGTCCTATCCAAGGCTAAAGGGGGAAGTGACTTTAAAAATTGCCTTGATCTTGGCAGGGTTAGGTTTTTCCCTTGAGCAGAGATAGTATGCCCAAGGAATAGCAACTCTGACCTGAGAAGTTTGAACTTTGAGGGCTTGGCCTTCAATTGGTGCTTATAAAGGGTATTGGCAACCTCCAGAATTAACTCATACAGAATGGAACATCCTCCATGTTGACAATTTCAAAAATTGTTTTTGCTTTATCTTTTATAATTTCAATTAAAAGCTCAAAATAAGAATCAAAAATTGCTTCTATTATCAGTGTCAATCATATAACTAAGAAAAAAATCATCTTTAATATTGAAAATAATAAAAATATTTTTGAGAATTGTTGACATGGAGGATGTTCCATTCTGTATGAGTTAATTCTGGAGGTTGCCAGGGTATTTGGTACAGCTTGGAGATGTTGGAGGTAAGTAGTTTAGTCCTGACTGAACACAATAATGTCATCTAATTAGACCATAACACACTTTCCAATCAACTCCTTGAAAGCCTTATTCATGAGAATTGTGAAGGTGGATGGTGTGTTAGTTATGCCAAAGTTCATGATACAGCACTCAAACAACCTGTAGCATTTTTGAATGGCTGTATTTGCCTCATCCCTGGGGCAATATAAACCTGTTTGTACCCCAAGAGGAGATCAATTTTACTAAAGACCTTTGTGCCTGCAAGTGTATCAAACATATTGTCAATTAGTGGTAGGGGGTACTTATTCTTTATGGTAACTTTGGTTAGGGCGCAGTAATCTGTAACCAAACAGAGTACCCCATCCTTTTTAGCTACAAATAAGACTGTGGCTTCATACAGAGAGAGGGAGAAACAGATAAATCCCTTGTTTAACACATCCATAAGGTGCTTTTGGAGCGTTTTCTCTTCCTTGGGTGTCAGACAATAGAGTGGGTGAGCCTTTGACAGCAACCCTTGCAATTGTAAAGTGTTGTATCTCCCAAATAGGAGGCAATTGGTCTAGTATTTTTCTAAAGACATCCTTAAATTATTTGAAGAGCTCTTGTAATGCTGGTGGGGGGTGTCTTGTTCAAAGGTGTAGTGTTCTGAGGCGCGGCACAGACACACAACATGGAATCCTAACCTTAGTATTGTGTCAGGGACCCAGTCTCGGGCTGCTGGCCCGCCGTTTCTGGGGGTAACTTGGGCCAGGGTTTTTGTGGGCAGGGCCCACCACAAGAGAGGATGTCAGGATTGACATTTCTCCTTCTCTGGAACCCCAGGCCCAAGAGCGGGGATTGAACCCGGAACCTGGATTCCCCTGGGCCGCCGGGCCTACGGACTGCGGGACTGCATTTTTCTGGGGCCGAGCCCCTGCCAGCTGACACTGAAGATGATGTCCCACCCAGTGAAACAGATTGAGCCGAGGAAATTATTGCACTAAGTGGAGTGCCAATCACAACATCTAATGGAGGCAACCAGGCAACAACTATTAGCTTCATGAGTTTGAAGCCTTCACCAGCAACCAATCAAGAGCCAACCCAAGGAAGAGGCACCAGCCTGCAACCTGGCCCCATGACCACAACACTAGAGCAAGATAATCAGGTAGCTAAATTGAGAGTCACAACCAATGAAAGAACTCCCGGGCCAAGCGCCATTTTGCTGCCTTTAGACCCAAGTCCCCAATTCCCCTGGCCCTGCCTTTCCCAATGCCCTGATGACCCCCCATGGAAAATGTTAAGTTGGAGGTGGGGTGCTATATAGACCCAAGGTCCCCACGCTCCAAACTTATTGCCATTTTTGAATAAAGGTTATGTTACTTTGGCTTATACAGCTACAGTAGTTTTAAAAGCTATGGCAACAAACAAAATGAACTCAGATTTAAGCAAAATTGAAAATAAATGAATTTATATTGATTTACAATAGATTTGGGTTCATTTCAATTTTGGTTAATCTGAATTCATTTTGTTTAAATTTGAGTTCATTTTGTTTGTTGCCATAGCTTTTAAAACTACTGTACTGCCATATTTTGTATTTGCTGTCTATCAGTTCAGTTCAAGATCTCCCGGCCCTCTGCCTGCAGTTTTCCATCCACCTGGTGTCCCCTTTGGGCCCGTTCATTTTACCAAATATCCATTAAAGCCTTAATATAAAGACTATACACCAGAGAAGATCATTGAACTTGACCCATTGGCCCGCATCCAATCCGCCATCAGATACAACTGCCAAGGTCTGTGGATATTCTCTACCCCCAAGCTATTTAGAGGAAATTTCAACTATCTCCCGGCCTACAACATCTATATGGAACCACCTGTAACACCCAAACTAATGCCAGCCTCCTCCCCTGACCTCCCAACCAACCATACCAGTAAGCTTTTTGGAATAGTGTACATCACCCTCACGGGGGTGGTGGACACCATTATACCGGCCACCGGCCCGTGGTCTTGGGTGGGGCAGTCTGCTTTCTACCTTCTAAAGTTAGCTCCTCTGTCAGGGATCCACTCTTGGGCGGCTGGCCTGCCAGTTTTGGGGGTAACTTGGGCTGGGGTTTTTGCTGGTAGGGCCCACCATAAGAGAGGTGCTAACTTTAGAAGGTAAGAAGCAGACTTCCCCACCCAAGACCACGGGCCGGCAGCCGGAACAATGGTGTCCACCACCCCCGTGAGGGTGATGTACACTATTCCAAAAAGCTTGCTGGTATAGTCAGTTGCAAGGTTGGGTGAAGAGGCTGGCATTGGTTTGGGTGTTACAAGCAGTTCCATATAGATAAAGTAGGCCAGGAGATAATTGAATTTTTCTCTAAATAGATTTGGGGTGGAGAATATCCACAGGCCTTGGCAGTTGTATCTAATAGCGGATTGGATGTGGGCTAGCAGGTCAAGTTTGAGGATTTTCTCTGTTGTATAATTCTTATATTCAGGCTTCAAGAGATAATCAGTGAAGTGAACGGGCCCAAAGGGTGCACCAGGTGGACAGAAAACTGCGGGCAATGGGGCAGGAGGGCTGGGAGATCTCAAACTGAATTGATAGACGGCAAATACAAAATATGGCAATAGCTGTAAGAGCCAAATTAACATAACCTTTATTTAAAAATGGTGATAAGGTTTGAGCGCAGAATATATAGGCATATATAGCGTTCTGCCTCCAAACTTAGTATTTTCCATCAGGGCTTTATCAAAATATTGGGAAAAGTGCAGGCGGGCATCCAGAGGGCCCGGGTGTGAGAGCGTCAAATGACACCTTGGCTGGGTGTTCTCTCATTGGTCAGATCATCCAATTTAGTCACTCAATTTTCTTGATTCTTTGCTGTGGTCACGGGGTCAGGCCCAAAGCCTGGGTTTATCTTTGGCAGTAGGGTTTGATTGGTTACTTGAGAGGACTTCAAACTCATGAAATTCACAGAGGCGCCATCTCTGCTTCCATTAGGCAATTTGAGAGACTCCTCTTTGGGCGCCACCATGGTTGAGCTGGTGCAGGTATTCTGGCTTCAGGACTTAGCGGGAGCCTCAGCTTACAAGGGCTCAATCCCAAAAAACGCGGGAAGGCAGGCCCAGCGGCCCGCAGGAATGTAGGTTCAGGGTTCAAATCCCACCCTTGGGCCCAGGTTTCCCAGGGTAATGAATTGTCAATCCTGACAGATTGGATTTGTAATAAGTCTTGGTTAGATGACAGGGAAGGCTATGTGATTACCTTGCGGCCCTGAAGAATAATCTCTACTAGTTGTGGCTAGAGAGAGGCGCGGAAGTACTGGATACACAAGGACAAAAATGTGAATATAACTTAATTTTTATTGGTGAATATGAAATGGAATATATAGTGGTTAGGAATTCCACAAAACACTACCAGGATGGTAGGATCACTCACCACAAGCATGAGTGGGGCAAGTGAGATGCACAGAGCCAAGAAACTGAACAATTGTATTTCCTGATTCAGTCATCAACTCATTTCAAGGGTTGAAAGCAAAAGCAAGAGATTTGTCTTTGAAATGGCCCACTAAAGACAAAATCAACACATGGTGAATAGCGGTATTCACAACATTGCCCTCCCCTAGATTAGCCTTAGGGGGGTGGTACTTGCGGAGGAACTTGACATGCACTTGAGAAAAAGGAAGACCACTGGAGAGGAGCTTTACTTTGTATTTGGACCCTCGTTTAAAAGTCACTTCCAAAGAGCCAATCTACAGAGTGTTCAACTTATGTGCACGCCCACCTACTCTGTGTTAGTAGTAAAGAACATGGTCACCAATATCAAATCCAGGCAAGGGGGAGCGTCCAGCATTATTGGAAGAAAGCTCAAGCATCTTAGTTTTGTATGCAGAAGTGTAGGCAGTGGCCTATATATCAATTATGCGGTTAACTAGATACTTGATGTGGTTGTCAGGATTCATGGCCTTATCAGAGGAAAGCAGGGGCCCCCCAAGAGCAATGGAGTAGTAGCCTCTTGCCCATACAGCATAGCAAAAGGGGAGTACCCAGTGACACAATGTTTGCTAAGGCAATACACAAAGAGAGCAGCAGGTAAGTATAGGTCCCAGTTGGCAGTGTCAGAGTAGGTGAGCTTCCTCATGATGGAGACCAGTGCTGAATTTCCACGCTCAAATGCCCCATTGGTAGAAGGAATGTAGGGGCAGAGAAAGACTGGTGAGACCCCAAAGCTTTGACAACAGAGGTTACCAGCTTGGCATTGAAGTTAGTCCCATTATCTGAGAGCAACACTTGAGGACAGCCATGGCAGTAGAAAACGTCTTGTAGCAGGAAGGCAGCATTTGTCTTAATGTGATGTCTTTTGTAGGGCAGGCCTCTACCAACTTGCTGAAGTGATCAACAGCAATTGGGATAAAGCAACACCAAGAACATGAGCGGGGGAGAGGACCTACTGCGTCAATGCTGACAGTATGAAAAGCATGTTGAGGGGGAACTAATTTGAACTTGTGGGCAACAGCTTGAGGCCTCTGCAGCTGGCAGTTGTGGCAACTAGCTATGATGTCTGGGATTAGCAGGCAAAGGTTTTCCCAGAAGTAATTCTTCTGAAGCCAGTCAAAAGTTTTGGCAATGCCTCCATGCCCAGTCTCTTTATGAGCTTGCAACACCAACGAGAGGCAAAGACTGGGTTGTACATAAGGCAGATACTGATCTTGTAACTTCTTGAAGAGTTGATTGTCGTGTATGAGGGTACCTTTGGATAGCTTGGACAAAGCCAGTTGGACCTCTTCTGTCTCTATCCCAAGAAGAAGGGTATCTAATTAGTTTGTACAACTGGTCAGCCTCTGCAGGATGTAAAGCAAGAATGGGCATTCTGGATAGCCCATCAGCGTTCTGATGTTGAGTCCCAGGGCAATGGAGCACAGTGAAGTTGTACCCTTGCAGACGTAGGACCCACCTAGCTAGGCAACCTTCTGGCTCCTTAAGTTGTTGTAACCATTTAAGCAAAGCGTGGTCAGTGACAACTGTGAAATGGGTACCATACACATAGTGGCGGAACTGCTTGACTGCATGCAACACAGAAAAAAACTCCTTCTCTGTAACACCATAATTCTTCCCATGCTTTTTTAGCACGCAGGAAGTGTAAGCCACAGGATGGTCTACACTCTTGTCATCTAGTTGGGCCAGAATAGCCCCAATAGCAAGATCACTAGCGTCAGTGTATAGGATGAACTCCTTATCATAGTCAGGATACACTAGGATTGGCGCCTCTTTGAGTTTTTGCTTAAGGGTTTCAAAGGCTTGCTTCTGACTGGCAGTCCATTCAAAAGGGACATTATGTAACAGCTGGACTAGAGGTTCACTAGTATTGGTGAAGTCAGGGATAAATTGTCTATAGTAGCCCATCATCCCTAGAAAGACTTGTACCTCTCACAGGTTGGTGGGCGGAAGCATTTTGTCAATGGCCTCAACCTTCTTAGTCATTGGGAGAATCTCTGTCTGGGTTACTTCATGGCCCAAGAATTCAAGACGCTCTTTGAAGAAAGCACACTTGGAAGGCTTTAGTTTGAGGCCAACTTCTCAAATCTTTATGAACACCTCTTTGAGATGAGCCAGGTGATTGGCAAAGGTAGCGCTGAAAACTGTTATATCATCCAAATATACTAGGATGCATGTCAGCTTCAAGTTGCAGAGGATGGAGTCCCTGGCCCTTTGGAAGGTGGCCAGGGCATTGCAGAGTCCCTGCAGCATGCGAGTAGGCTCAAAAAGCCCTTCAGATGTAATGAGCATGGCTTTTTGGCAATCCTTGGGTGACAGGTCAACTTGCCAGTATCCAGATGCCAGATCCATTGCATAGAAACACTTAGAGCCTCCAAGACGTCAGAGAGCATCATCAAAATGCAGCAAGGGGTACGAGTCTTTCTTGGTCAAAGAATTCAATTGGCGGTATTCCATCATAATGTGATGACTTCCATCTTTCTTCTTTAAGATGAGTAGCAGGGATGCCCAAGGACTTTGGGAAGGAGCCAGCAGCCCAGTGTCCAACAGTTTTTTGAGCTCTTTAGATACCTGGGCGTTCTCCACGCGGCTGAAGCAATATGGTTTAGCACAGAAGGGGGGAGTGTTGCCAGTGTCAATCTGATGGATAACGTCTTTGGCTAACCCATAGTTGGTACTGTCCTTAGCAAAGATGTCAGAGAATTGGTATATCAAGTCTAGCACCTCTTTCTGTTAAACAGGGGAAAGCTGTGGAAAGTCTTGTGCAGTGAACAAGGATAGGACTTGGGGTTCATCCTCAGGTAGGTTAAAGTCTTGGAACGTGCCAAAGGGATGAAGAGACAGGACATCAGGAGCACCCAACAACTTGCCATATCCAACAACCTAACCCCTAGAAACGGTCATGGGGAGTGCAGTCAGGTTGGCTACCAACAATTGAACAGGGTCCTTATGGGAGACATCTAGGATTCCAGGATAGAGAGAAGGTTTGTTGCGCCCTAATGAGGGGGGAGAGTACAGCTCCAAGAAGGTTAGTTCAGGTAGTTTATATGATATCTGGGAGTCTAGGATGGCCTGGGAGCCAGGGGGATGATGACAGAAGACGTGGCTAGGAGAGGGATCCCCTCAGACGCAGGAAAAGCCATGGGAGGACATTATATGTTTGAAGAGTGGGTGCAATACTTAAGGTTGAAAACCCCAGTGGGGTATTCTAAGGCACATGTCTTGAGATGTTTCCTGGGAACTTTAACCAGCTCTTCAAAGATCAGAGGGACTTTGTATCCTAGAATAGAGAGGTAACCAAATTTCAAGTTGATTATCCCATTATATTCCCTAAGGAACTGAGTGCCAACTAGGAGATTGTAACTCTTGTTTTCCAAGACAACTGCTGGCGCATCTAGGAGAAGCTTGCCAAACCGCATGGGTAGAGCAGAGTACGCCCCTATGGCGCAGGTCATAGACAGTCCAGCCATGCCATACAACTGGTGATAATTAAGTTCAGGGGCAAGTTTGAGTTTCTTCACAAGCTTGGAGAAGACAATGTTGACTGGCAAGCCAGTGTCTAAAACGGCCTTGATCTTCACTTTTTGAATGGATATCTCTACTCAAGTGGTAGTGCAACCAAAGGGTGGAAGGACAGCCAAGATATCTTGAGCCTCTGCTAGTTCCTTATCCCACTTCTAAATCATTCATCTTAACCCTGGGAACTCCTTATAAACAGTTTTGAGAGGGAGCAAAACAGATACATTCTTGAAGACAGCGTCAGCAACCTTGTCAGCTTCTTCTGACAACTCCACTAGCACAGGGGACCTCTTAGCTTGAGTGAGGTAAGGACAAGAGACAACTTCTTTGGATTCAGGCAAAGGCTTAGCAGTAGTTTTAGTCTTTCCTGATCACAATTTATAGGGGACCGTAATGGTTTTGGGAATAGCCAGAACAGAGTACCCATATGCATTGGCGTCGTCTGTATCAGAGTCATCCAGGTCAGAGTTGTCAGAGATATTGTGGAATAATATGAGGATAAGAGGAGCCTCATTATCAGCAGGCTTGGATTCAGCCATAGAAGGAGGTATTGGAAGATACTGGGAAGAATTGTCAACCAAGAGTGTCTCTGCCTCTAGGTTTACTGTTCTTTTCCCGCCTGCTCCTTGGGATCAGCTCCTTCAACCCGCGGGTTGGTGCAGACTTGAGAATGGTGACCTATCTTGCCACAGTTATGGCACCCCTGGCATCAAAGGGGATTCTGAAAGTTCATGGTAAGGATACACAGGCCATGTGAAGACAAACCAGAGTTAGAAGCAGCTCAACTTTCTCTAACAACTGCTCCAGAATGGATAAGGTGCATGTCCTGCAACAGTGTCTTTATGCTCTTCATAGAGAAAAGCATAGCTTTATGGGCTTTGAAGTGAAGACACAGAAGCTGGTTAACTTTAAGGGCTTGAGCGCAAGCCATGTCAGCTTCATGGGCTGTCAATTGTCTTCTTGTTATCAGTTGCTGCCCTTCCATGTAGAATCTGTCTGAAAACTTGGCTAGCGTCTCTTTAGGCTTGAAAGCAATGTGCATAAAAGTGTCCTTTTTTACTTCCAGGCTAAGGTCACCACCAAACTTGTCAATCAGAAGCTGCTTCATATCTTCCCACGTCTCAATGGTGGGTAGTTCAGGCACCACCACCTCCTGGCAATTCAGGTGTAGACAGGTCAAAATATGTTCCTTCTTAACCTTATCAGATGCTTGTCTCATGGCAGTTTCATAGATAGTTAGGAAAGCTGCAATGGTTGAGGTTTTGGGATCAAAGGCTTGCTTAAAGGTAGGCTTGAAGTGTGCTTTGAGAGTTGGACCACCATTGTTGCTATCAAGTATGTTTATACGTGGGGAAAATTCTGCTTTGGATTCAGAGGGGGGCTTTCTAGCCCACAGCTGATGAACACTCTCTTCAAGGGTAGTCAGGGTCTTAACAGCGCAGGCATCTGTATTGGCAGCTTGAGTGGTCTGTTGTTCAGTAACATCTAGGCGTTGACCTTGGGTGATCACTACTGTGAAGAGCTCAGCCAGTTGAGAGGTAAGGGATGGCCCCACTGAGAGGCAAGGGGCAAACCTGTTGTTCACAGAGTTGATCAATTCACTCATCTCTTGTACATCTCTATCCAGCTCATTATGGTCTTGCTTTAAATGATCCACCTTGTTAGCTAGGCCAATTAGTTCCCTAGCGCATTGGATTTGAGGGGCTCCTGGTAATCCAGGGCAGCAACCATCTTTGTCAACAACCCCAACTGGACTAGCAGCAGTTGTCATCATCTCACATAGGGCGGCAAGTTCTTGCTGTAGCTCCGCAACTTGAGCAGTCAACTCAAGCACCTGGGGGTCAGGTTGAGGCGCCTCAGTAGGACGTCCTTGACTGCAAGTAGTTGTATGTAGCTCTCAAATAGTGTCCCATATTCTCTGCTCTCAATCCACCAAGTCATCAGAAGGGGGAGAGGGCAACACATCTGGCTTGGGCGTAGCTAATTCATTCACTTGACTCTGGAGTTTGGCTATAGCAGCAGCAGTGGCAACTCTCTCTTGGCCAAACGCTGTACTGAGTTCATTAAGGCTGTTAACAGCAAAGTCTGCTACCTGCTGTAGTTGCTCAAATGAATACATGCTGAATACATTGAGCTGCTGCACAAGTTGTTCAAAGTTGGTGAGATAAGCGTTTAAGGTGGAATTTACTTGAGTTTTCCAGGGTTGTTCTAGCTGGTGAAACTTTTGTAGACGCTCTCTCACGTATTTGAGGTTGGACTGGCGCATTTGTTCAATAGAATTAACCAAACAGGTCTGGGAGGTAACAGAGTCACGCTGATTGTCAGATAACAAGGAAAACAGGGAATGTATCCACTGTTGGTAGGCAGCAAACTGGTCCCAGTGATGAGTAACCGCTGCTTGTAGAACCAAGATTTCTTGGATGTGGAGCCCCAACACTATTTGATGGTGGGCCAAGGCAGGCTGCACAAAGGACAATAGTAAGTGCTCAGCGGAGCCAGCCGCTGAGAGGAGATGCAATGAAATTTGAGGAGCCACAATCAATTCATAGTATTCCACTTGACTAACTGCAGCTGAAGGCAAGGGATGGCTCCTTCACGGGCTATCCCAAGGGCTACTGCCATGACTTGTTCTAAGTCAGGGGTACCCATGGGGTAAGCAACTAGGCAGGGACCATTCCCAAGGTTCAGTACAGTAGGGATAATAGTCGGATTGGCAATATCTTCCTCAATAGAAGGGCTATTACTTTCAGGTGATGTTGGTTCTTGTATAGGCAGAGGCAAAGGACCTGAAAATGTGGATGCAAAAGGGATAACCAAGGGGCTTACAGCCCCTGTAGTGAGCACTATTTTTGTCATGTTCTGAGGCGCGGCACAGACACACAATGGGGAATCCAAACCTTAGGATTGGATTTGTACTAGGTCTCAGTTAGATGACAGGGAAGGCTATACAATTACCTTGCGGCCCCGGAAGAATTATCTCTACTAGTTGTGGCTAGAGAGAGGAGCGGAAGTACTGGAGACACAAGGACAAAAATGTGAATAGAACTTAATTTTTAATTGGTAAATAAGAAATGGAATATATAGTGGTTAGGAATACCACAAAACACTACCAGGACGGTAGGATCACTTGCCACAAGCATGAGTGGGGCAAGTGAGATGTGCAGAGTCAAGAAACCAAACAATTGTATTTCCTGATTCAGTCATCAACTCATTTTGAGAGGCAAAAGCAAGAGATTTGTCTTCAAAATGCCCACCAAAGACAAAATTGACACACAGTGAATAGCAGTATTCACGACACTCACGCTGATACTTGGGGCCACCAACTGCACCATCAATATGGTCTAGATAAGGCTACGTTAGGAGACACTCTGTATCAAGTGCACAACTAAATTGATGATAGAGTAGCTTCCATTGAAGCAACTCCTCCTGTCCCTTCTGTTGAGGTCCTGTCTGAATTTAAAGCTAAGGTATGGGAAGCCATAGTTGAACTCAAAGCCACTACTCAATTTCAATCTTCTGTTCTGAACCCTCCTCCAGTAGAGCCTATGCCCAACCCTTGCATCACCTTGCTAACCAACCAAGTATCTACCTTGCAAGGAGAGATTGAGTACTTGAGACAATGCCTCTCTGATCCTGATGACTTTTCCTACAACTCTGATGGCAAAAGGGAGGCTGAGGTCACTGGTACTCCTACCCCTAGCAATCATGGGTGCTGCCCTGGCTTGGAAGGCCAACCTTGTGTCAACTGTGCCCTTGCCTTGGATCAGCTAGCGGAAGTAATAAAGATGTTGTGGATAGGCAAGACACACTGGAAAGGGAGGTACAGACCCTCTCTTGCCTGATAGAGACAATAAATGGACAAGTTACCCCTTTGGCTGCTCAAGCAACTTTCCTGGCCACTTGTATCAATAAGATTGATGGGACAATTGTAGTGCAACAGATTAAGATTGATGAATTTGGAGCTGCTGCCGCCACCACTAGAGATATTAGTGGACAGAAAAACTCTACCTTAGATACCCTGGAAGAGAGCCTTTGACTTCTCTGGGCTAGACAGCCTGCTGCTGAATCTGAGTTTGAGGCCAACCCCCACATCAATGTCCTCAACCCAGGTGACAACAGTCAGTCCACTTCATCATCCATTGATCCCAACAATAAGCCTTCCTTCAAGCAGATATTTGATCCCAAAACCTCTATCATTGCTGCATTCCTGACCATTTACAAGACTGCAATGTGTAGGGCTACTCAAGAGCTTAAAAAGGAGCATATTCTTACATGCCTGCATCCTACGTGCCAAGAAGTGGTAGTCCCCAAGCTCCCATTTATTGTCACTTGGGAGGACATGAAGTGTCTTCTGATTGAATAATTTGGAGGAGATATCAGCTTGGAGGTCAAGAAAGATGCATTTATGCACATTGCCTTTAAGCCCAAGGAAACCCTGGCTGAATTAACTGATTGCTTCTATATTGAAGGACAAAAGTTAATCACCAGCTGTCAGTTAACTTCCTGTGAAGCTTACACAGCATGTTAAAATGCTTTGAAGGTGAATCAGCTCCTGTGCCTGCACTTCAAGGCAAACAAAGCTTCTCTTACATCTATGGAGAGTATTAAGACCCTCTTTCAAGACACACATTTGACCCACAGGGGTACCATGGTACGTGAAAATAAGACCAACAACACTAGAACCACCCCCTGTACTCCGTGCATTATGACTCTGGGCTCAAGTGGGCAGCCTAAGAGACAAAGATGTCACAATTGTAATCAAATATGGTACCACTCACGTACCTGTACCAACCCTCGGGTAGAAGGCTGTGACCCAAAGGAGCAGGTGGAAAAAGAGGGGTCAGCTTAGAGGCAGAGACACTCTCTGCTGACCCATCTCCCCCTGATCCTCCCTCTGACAAGGAATCTTCCCCTTCAACTGGACCAACTATCCTTCACCTATTCCACACTCTTTCCAGTGATTTCAAACCTGAATATTCCAACTGCAATGAATCAGATAGTTATAGCTACTTTGTGTTGGCAGTTCCAGAAACGGTGTCCGTCCCTTAAAAGATTTTTTCAGGGAGAACCATGGCTACAACTTGCCCACCTTCAAGTGAAGCCAAAGTCACAGTGGCTTGCCCTTATCTTGCCCAGGCTCAGTGACCTCCCATCTTGGTAGACTCTTCTGAAGAAGCTGCTGAGCTAGCAGAAGCTCTCTTTTAGAATGTGACCGTATCCCTCCATTTGCAGACTGTGTATAAGGAAATTCCTGCCTTACAATGCATGTTAGCCAAATGGGAGAAAGAGTTGGAAGCTTCACAGGACTTTCTGGCTGTCTTTCCCCCCTTTGATAAAGACACTAACTGTGTGGAAGTGTCAATCCAAAAGGTTAAGATCAAGGCTATCTTAGACATGGGTTCCCCAGTCAACATGGTATCATCCAAATTAATGAAGAAGCTTAAGCTGGCTCTTGACCTCAACTACACTCAGTCATATGATACAGCTGACATGTCTTAAACCCAAGCCATTGGTGCCTACTCCTCTCTGCCAATGAGGTTTGGGAAGCTTCTTATTGCATCCCCCGCTGTTGTCCTAGAAAAAAAAAGCTATGATCTCCTAGTTGGTACGTAATTCCTCCAAGAGTATAATAGAATTGTAAACCTTTGAGATGGGTATCTATTTCTCTTAGTATATGGGGTCCCTTTAATTTTTGAAGAATCTCCACACTTACCGGGCAAATTCCTTAAGACTTGTGTGCTTGAGTACCCCACAGGTATATTCTCTCTTAAGTACAGAACTCATTCCTCCAATATTTGTTCCCCTCCTCCTTCCTGTCCTGCAGAGGAAGGTGTGCCTCTCCTTGCCCCTGCAGCTGTTACCATCCCTCCAGGCTCCCAAGTGATTATAGACTCTAAGATATCTTACAAACTGCCTTAAAAGTCATTCCTGAAGTTATACTCTTCTGAATCTCTCAGCCACAAAGAGCCTTGATTATGCCCAGGGATATTAGATTAAACTCATAAGGAGCCTGTACAGTTGCTGCTAGCTAACTTGACTGCTTTGCCTATGCACGTATCTTGGGGACAAGTTTTAGGGCATGATCACATATTAGGGGCCAAACAGGTGGTGTCCCTCTATCCTTTTGAAACCTTCAGCGACTTTAATCTACCTGAAGAAAACCCTCAGGTTCTCTCCCTGTTCACCGCTGCCAACTTTCCCCAATTGTCGTTCATCCAACAAAGGGATGTGCTGGAACTGCTTGACCAATTCAGCAATATCTTTGCCTCCGGAGCTACAGACTATGGCCTAGAAAAAGGGGTCATTCATCAGATAGATACTGGTGATGTGCAGCCCTTCTGTACCAAGCCTTACCGCTGTAGTAGGGTAGAAGATGCCCAGGTTTCCAAGGAGCTTAAACAACTCTTTGATGCTGGTATCTTGGCTCCCTCCCAGAGCCCTTGGGCCTCCCCCTTGCTGATCCTCAAGAAGAAGGACAGAGGCCACCACATTGTGATGGATTACTGCCGTCTAAACTCACTCACAAAGAAGGATTCATACCTGCTGCCTATAATTGATGATGCTCTCAGACAATTAGGAGGCTCAAAATTCTTTTCAGCTATGAATTTAGCTTCTGGATATTGGCAGGTTGACTTGTCCCCCAAGGACAGAGAAAATTCTGCACTTATCACTTTGGAAGGCCTCTATGAATCCACTTGCATGTCCCAAGGACTCTGCAACGCCCTGGCTATGTTTCAAAGGGCTATGGAACCTATTCTATGGGATCTAAAGCTCTCCTGTGTTCTCATATATCTTGACAATATCACTGTGTTTAGCTCTATCTTTACTGACCACTTGGACCATCTCAAAGCTGCCTTAATCAAGATTTGAGAATATGGCTTAAAGCTCAAACCCTCCAAGTGCTCTTTCTTTAAAGAATAACTCAAATTCTTGGGCCATGAGGTCACCCAAACTGGAATACGCCCCATGAATAATAAGGTGGAAGCCATTGACAAGATGCTGCCTCCCACAAACCTAAGGGAAGTCCAAGTGTTTCTTGGCATAATATGATACTATTGCCTGTTCATCCCTGACTTTGCTGAATTGTGCAAACCCCTTGTCCAACTCCTTTGCAATGTACCCTTTGAGTGGACTGACAGCCAACAGCAATCCTTTGATGTGTTGAAAGCCAAGCTCAAAGAGGCTCCCATCCTAGTCTACCCTTATTATGATCAGGAGTTCATCTTGTACACTGATGCTAGTGGAGTAGCTGTAGGTGCCATCTTAGCCCATCTTGACAATGAAGGCGTGGACCAACCTGTGGCCTATTCTTCACAATTTCTCAACAAACACAAGAAGAACTATAGCGTCACTGAAAAGAAATGCCTAGCAGTTTTACATGCGGTGAACAGTTCTGGCACTAAATTTATGGTACTAACTTTACTGTAGTTACTGACCACTCCTCCCTTAAGTGGCTGCAGCAATTAAAGGAGCCTGAAAGTTGGTTAGCACGTTGGGCCCTGTGCTTGCAAGGATACAATTTCACTGTGGTACACTGTCCTGGTGCACAACACCAGAATGCTGATGGTTTGTAACAGATGACTATCCTAGCTATCTATCCATCCTGAATATGCTGATTGACTATAAGAGCTAATAGGATATCCTGACTCTTGGACCACTGATCCCAAAGACATCTGCTTGGCTCTACAGACCCTATCCAAGGACACTATAATTTGTGATATACAACTCTTCAAAAAGGTTAAAAGTGCCTACCTACCCTATGTTTGCCCTAGCATGAGGATAGCCATTATCTTCCAAGCACATATTGAAACTGGCCATGGGGGCATATCCAAGACTCATGAATGGTTGTGTAAAAACTTTTATTAGGAGAAAATGCGCCTCCTGATCCCTGATGTCCTTGCCTCCTGTCATTCCTGTCATCTCCAATGCTCTTGCCTGTCCCAACATCAGTTCAAACTCATCCCCCTAAGCATGCTTTCCACACAGTGAGTATGGATGCTGTTGAGCCTCTCCCTTGTTCTAGGTCTGGGTGTCAATTCATCTTGGTAGCTGCAGACCATTTTAATAAATGGGTTGAAGCCAGAGCAACCAAAGATATAACTGCCAAGACCACTACTAATTTATTGTTACAAGATATCTTCTACCGTCATTGTTGCCCTCAAGTCCTGCTTTCTGAAAATGGGACCTACTTTAATGCTTGCCTCATAACGTCCATTTTAGAAGCTATGAGGACACATCAATCCTTCTCTGCACCATATAACCCATCCACCAACGGGACTGTGGAATGGGCAAACTCCACTCTTGTGTCCATCATGAGGAAGCTTACCTTCTCTTATGCCGCTAACTGGGACATGTTCCTCCCTGCTGCCCTCTTTGTGTATAGACTCAGCAGACACCAAGTGACTGGCCGGTCCCCCTTTGCCATGCTGTATGGATGAGAAGCCACTACCCCCTCAATCTTGGGACCCCTGGCTATCAAGGTTGACGCCTCTACTAATCCTGAAGCTCATGTCAAAGACTTGACTAACTGCATCATTGACACCCAAGCTACCGCCTATTCCACTGCTTACAAGGTCAAAACCCTGGAACTCTCGCCCTCTAATGCTTCCAGAGCCCCCTCCCTGAATACCAAGTGGGTGACCTAGTCCTCTATTATCAAAACTGTACTGGAGGGCGTGCTCATAAGCTAGACTCCCTCTGTGTTGGACCTTGTGAAGTCACCTACAAGAAGGGTGTCAAGTATACTGTGAAGCTACTGTCCTCCGGCCGTCCTTTTGCCCGGGTAAACTCCAAATTCCTCTGAAAATATCAACTCCCTGTGTTCAATCTTGAGGGGGGAGATGTCTTAAATTGTGCCATTAATGCTATTTTGATATGGCCTTCAAATAATGATATGTGCAAAGATTTGGTTGGATTTTCTTTCAACTTTGGGAATTCCTCACCTTCCGTAAATGGGTCTTCTCTAATGTCCACCCATTCCGGAATACTGTACCTGCCTGTGAAGTTCCTGTTTACCAGTCCCCAATATGTGTCCTGGGTCATAGCCAGGGACCAGCTGGAAGGGGTTGTCATTCTCTAGTAAAGGAAAATGTATCCCAGAAATATGTATAGGGGTCAAAATGGGCTTTTATTCACTCTCAGAAGGAAGATCTCCTTGGAAACCTTCTGATATATGGTCCAGGGGGTCAAGGAAACAATATGGATTTGCCAATACTTGGAGTCCTCCAACAAATTCTTGGACTCCTACACCTTAGTCTTGGACTTCTGCTCCTTAGACTTGGGCTCCTGATCCTTAAACTTGGACTCCTGCACCTTATTCTTGGACTCCTGCTCCGTTATCTTGGGCTTCAGCTCTCTGTATATCTTTAGTGGCCTTGGTATTCCACTTGTATCAGTCCAACCAAGCTCCTGATAGCAATCAAAAGGCTTCCAAAAACCTCTTGGCAGAAACTTAAAAGGCCTGGAAAAAGACCTCTGTCAAAGACCCAGAAAGACCCTGTAACTTTCCAGCTAGCTTCCTTCTTATAGTGTATTTTTCCCAACGGTTCCGCCTTCAAAATGGCTTTCTTCAAAAGCTTAAACCATTGCTGCTCACTTTTCCCTATAATAACTTAGGCTTACATACTTACTTTCTCAAAATCTTAAAGTATTAATTCACTATTTCCTTGCTTATACTTTAAGCTTTTGGCTTCCAACCAATCATATTCATCAGGAAACTGCCAGAACTCAACCAATAAATGCAGAGCGCAGAAATAGACCATTTCTGAAGTTCCACCAGGATCCAACTAAGAAATCAATTTCCATTGCTCAAACTGCTCAAATTGACAACTCTTTGCGCACCAAAGCGTTAATCAGTTCAAAAATTCCAGCACCAGTCTTCCCTGCATTCAACCTAAACCAATTTAAATAATAGAATACTATTTAAACTGTTCATTTTTGGACCTCTTCAACGTTTTCCGAATATATTTACAAATATTGTAAAATCCAAGGAAAATGTCCCACCAAAACAACTTTGTATCCAGCTCTCATAGCAACATACCTTCATCTATCCTAGGAACTTAATAAATAAATCTCTTACCCACACTTCTATTCAAATTCCTTCTTGAGTTTATTACTAAACCAAGGAAAATATTTCAAATTTACCACCTTGGCAAATCAATTTGGCAAAATCTTGGCTCATTTCTCCGGACCACAGTTCTTCACCATCATCATTGGATCCTTCAGCCAGCTCCTGTATCATGATCAGCTAATCCTGAATCATGATCTTCAACCACATCTTCCAGCTCTTCAGCTTAACCAGCAACCATCCATTGGCCACTCCTTTATCATGACCAGCTACTCCTGCATCATGATCTCTGAGCCCTTCAACTTATCCTCACTAGGAACCACCTTGGTTCCACCTGCACAAAGAACCTTTTTTGGTTCCAAAATTCAATATGAACCAACAGTCCCTCAACTGGTCTTCACTGTGATCAAACAGTCCTTCTTACTAGTCTTCTCTTCTTATTCTATGAACCACCTTGGTTTTTTATCTCAGTCCCTGTTACCAAAACCTGTAGACCCAGGCATAAGTCTACATTCAACTGGCGTTTGAATGGGCCTTCACAAGTGGAACTCCACTTAGGCCATTCAACCATATATCAATGTCTATGTGTTTTTTTACTCACCCAAATGATTAAATCTGGGCTTTAAATCGCAAATTAATCAGCTTTACTTCCCAGAGGCCTGATCACACCAAGTTCTGCAGCTGCTTCCCCAAGCAAACTGCCTTGATTACACCTCTGAGCAAATCTATGCCCTCTAAAGCTCACTTTGGGTTCCCCCAAAGCTCCCATAGGGGCATAAACAAGAACATCCTACCAGTCCTTTAGGTAGGATGCTTGCTCACAGACCTCTTGCAAGCGTATCAGGGGACTTAGAGCCCCCAAAGCTCTTCCTCTCCCTGGCAGCCCATGCTACCCGCCAGGGGTCTAAAACTTACAGCCCTGGTAGTTGTCCCCTATCATTCTGACACATACTTCTGCCCTGGCAGCCCACGTTAACCCCTAGGGTCTAAACATTCTCCAGCCTGAGCAGCAAACACTACCTATCAGGCTGGATCACTCCCCACCCCAAGCAACAAAGTTCCCTGCTGAGCTATCTCATTCTTCACCCCAAGCAGCCACAGTTCCCTGCTGGGTGAAGACCTCTAACCCACAGCAGTTAATATCTTCTGCTGGGTAGAAACAACATCTGCCTCTAGTAGTCTTTACTTCTACTAGATAGGCCTTACCTTCCCTAGTAGCCAACATTCCCTACTAGGCCTCTACCTTCAACAAACAACCAAACTTTTACTTGGCCAACATTAGCCCTGCCTGCAAACCACCAAACATGTGGACTTTCACACTGCCCTTTTCTGATCCTGTATGACCTCACCCCAGCGTGACCCCCTCTGCTACTATGTCTACCTAATGAGTGATTATCAGCCCTTGTCTACTATTTAAGTAGAATCAACTCTCCTAATAAAGACAAGTTTATCCACATTTGTGTTGGCTTTAATATTCTTCAAGCTTTTCCCTTTCCTTTTTGCCAAAAGGAATTCTTCATCTTATATTCCAGGAAATTAAGATACATGCCCTTAATTTTTCCCTGAAGGCTAACCCAAGGCTAGCTTCAAACCTCAAATATTGTGTTATAAAGATTTCCTGCTGTTCCTCCTGGATGTTGTCCCCAGTAGCCAAACACGACAGCAGCAGTCAAGCAAGAATCAGTTGGCAGGATGAGGGTTTCATGAGCTACTAACAAGAAAAGGCCCAGTAAAAGGAAGAAGCCTATTGCAAACTGGGTATGCAAGACTGAGTAGATTATTCCACCCTTCAATTTCATTGTGATGATCCACATTTGTGTTGTTTTGCAGGCAAGCGTTGATTTGGCTTCAAATAAAGACAATATGCTGAAGAGTGATAATGTGTGGCTAGCTGATGACACTGTAAGCTAGTAGGTAACATAAAACTGCTAGGGGTAAGTGAGGGGAGCCTATTAGGTAACATAAGACTACCAGGGTAAGTAAGGCCTGGCTGGTAGGTAACATAGGACTACCAGAGGCAGATGTTGCTGCCACCCAGCAGAAGATATTGGCTGCTTTGGGCTATAGTGCTTCACCTTGCAGAAAACTGTGGCTGCAGAAGGATGAAGACTGAGATAGCAAGCAGGGAACTTTGTCTGTCTGGGGGAGTAGGCTTTGGACCCCTAGCGGGTAAAGCAGGCTTCCAGGGAGGGGAAGAGCTCTGAGGGCTCTACGTACCCTAATACGCTTACAGGAGGTCTTTGATCAAGCATCCTACCTAATGGACTGGTAGGGTGTCCTCGTTTATGCCCCTATGGGAGCTTTGGGGGAACCCAAAGTGAGCATTGGAGGGCATAGATTTGCTCAGAGGTGTCACCAAGGCGGTTTGCTCAGGGAAGCAAGCTGCAGAACTTGGTGTGATCAGGCCTCTGAGAAGTAGAGCTGATTACTCTGCAATTTAAAGCTCAGACTTAATCACCTGGGTGAGTTAAGAAAACGCATAGACATTGATCTATGGTTAAAGGGCCTAAGTGGATTGCCACTTGCAAGGGCCCAGTCAAACGCCAGTTCAATGTAGACTCATGCCTGGGTCTACAAGTTCTGGTAACAGGGATTGAGATAAAGAACCAAGGTGGTTCACGGAATTAACAGAGAAGACTAGTGAGAGGGACTGTTTGATCACAGTGAAGGCTAGTTGACAGACTGTTGATTCATATTGAATTGTGGGAACCAATATGGTTCAGTGTGCAGAGGGAACTAAGGAGGTTCCTAGTGAGGATTTGTTGAGGAACTGGTTGAGAATAAGCTGAAGGACCAGAAGATTATGATGCGGGATTAGCTGATCATGATGCAGGTTGGCCAAAGGACCAGAAAATTGTGGTGCAGGACTGAAGAGCTAAGAGGATGGGAGTGCAGGACCAAGAAATAACCTGAAGGAACTAGCCAGACTGGATACAGAGGCTGGGAGAACTGATTTTAGTGTCTTTTGAGAAGAAAATAGATAAAAAGAAGCAGCTAAATATGAATTAAATACTGCCTGATTATGATTAAAAAAAGGATGTAACATCATATAATAAAAATATAGAAGAGAAAAATTAATATACAGTTTGTTAGAACTGTAAATTTATTTAAAAAGAAGAATCAAGGAAGAAGGGAGCTAGAAAGAGGCCGGAAATAGAACAGGTAAACTGTGAGGGCAAAAGAGTGAATTTTGTTGAGAACAACTAGGAGAGGCAAAAGGACGAGCAGCAAGCAGGTTCAAAGTTGCAAAACGTTGAGAAAAACATGGAGAAACACAGAGAAATGTTGTAAAATCAAGGGGTCAAAATTAGCTTAAGTAAAACATATGTGAAAGCGCTTGAGATTTGCCGGGGAAACGTGACAGGAATCACAGCAAAACCGTTCAAAAAGCAGAGCAGTTGTTTACCTGGAGCAAGACAGCCTCAGGTTTGAACCAGGGTCAAGAGCAAGTCATCTGGGGAAACCTTTTTGGCGAAACTGTTGAATTGAGGTGTAAGATTGGCTGCAGACTGGAGTCTAATTTATCAGTGTTTTAAGGGCTTTAACTTAAGAGTTAAAGCCTAAAAATGAGGAGAAGAAGCAGAAAATTCAGGGCTTTCATTGTCTGAAGTAAGTTTTAAAGTTTAATAAAATAAAAAGAGGAAAACTGGATAGTTTAAGCTTTGAAAGACCAGAGTTCTAAGAGAGGTTTTTGGTCTGAAACAAGGGGCTATAAAAGAGAGAGCTATCTGAGACTCTTCAGGGACTGGATCAAGTGGATTACAAAGGCCACAAGAGCTGCAGAAGGAGCCAAAGACCAAGAGTAGGAAGCCAGAGCTGGAACAGACCGCAGGAGCCCAAGATCAGAACACAGGAGCCCAAGACCAAGGTGCAGGAGCTGAAGAACAAGTACAAGGAGTCCAAGAGATTGTTGAAGGACTCCAAATACTGGCACAAACACACATTGTTCCCTATACCAAGGCCGTATATCAGAAGATTTCTAGAGAATCTTTCTTCTGACCGTAAAATAAAAAGCCTATTATGACCCTTACCCAAATTTCCCGTGATAAAAGGATATAAGCTTTATGAGTCAATTACCCCACATTTTCTACCCTAGCCCAGGGGATAATTAATCCTATTGCCTAGGTTGCAGAAATTTTTCCTCTAGTAATTCTGCCCAGGAGGAGTGGGGAGAGGTGACTAGGCATCTTGAAATGACAGATAGAGGAAGGGAGTTTATTGGGGGAGAGTTTGCTAGACTATTATAGGATTGGTATAGGCCTAAAGAAGGGCTGGCGCCTGCTGAAGTACAAGTGTATGGGGGTGATTCTTGCCTGGTGATTGGGAAGCTACTGGAAGAGTTTGCTCTTATGCAGGCCAATTATAAGCTCCTAACCAGCCACTCACCATTGTTGGAGAATGACACCTCCTCCAAGCCGGTCCCTGGCTATGACCCAGGACACACTTTGGGGACTGGTGACCAGGAACCCCACACCCATACTAAAGGATATTTATACAGCTTGCTGCTCTCTTACCAGGATACTATCTGATGCACCAACTCTTGCTTGGCTTGCCTGTCTGTCCACTGTTAGAGTTGTGTAAATTAGGTCTGAGCTCAAATAGAAGTTGTGGGGATAAATTACCCAGGTTAAAATTAGAACTGAAAAAAAAGAACTTCACTGAAGCTTCAAACCTACAAATCTGCTAAGGAAAGGAGTGAAGCGGGAAACAAGATGATTAGCAATGCAGAAAATAGGAGGTGTAAATGGACCACCAAAAAGAAATGGTTACAAGATAACAGATACAACACTGGATGGTCTTGTGTAAAGACTTTTCTCAACCATGCCAAGACGGCAGAGGCCATGGCTTGAGAGGGGGGTATTTTTGATCCCAAGGTAGCTTTCATCTATTGGGGAATGACTTTATTGATAGTAGGTAAGACTATCTGAAAGCAAGTTTTCAGAGGGGAAATGGGGGACTATAACTCAACTGGGAGAGGCAAACTTGAATCTGATTGGCTGACTGGAAATCTTTTCACCTCTTGGTTGGAGACTTCTGCCAAAGCGTTGTTGACGTCATAATTTGATATTTTTGGGTGACCAGCTGGTTGACCGCCAAGCACCACTGGGTAGAGATATCTTGTAATCTTCAACATGTAATTATTTGGGGAAAATTAAGGAAGATGCAAGTTAATTCATTCACCATCAACAGGGGCAGCTTTAATCTATTTTTTGTCAATGACTAGATTCAAACTGTCTAATACTTTCACAGGTTTTGCCGCTTTCTTTTTTCATTCTTTCTCTTTGGGTGGTCTATCCCAGGTAAAAATGGCACTACAATGACAGTCCCCAGAATGCTGGATCCAACCCCCAGAGTTAGGCATCCATGGGATATTATACAAGGGTGAGTTACATGTCATCCAGTGCAGGGCACATTAGGTTATTCTCAACTGTGCAGAGTTAGCTGGCATGCCAATGGTGGCACTGATTGATTGTTATATTCTTACCTATAGCTATCATTCAAGAAGAGCACAATTTATCATCCAGTTAATCACAATGCTGCCAGTGGTTCATCAGCGGGATCCAGGGTCCAAAACTTGGCCTCAGGGAAATAACTGAATGTTGGGGTCTGTAGCTATCAATTACTATTTTAATACAAGCCTGGAATAACATTAGTGTGGTTCTGGGATGATATATACTGGGTTATGCTCTAATAAATCAAAATAGGAAAGAGCTCAACAGAAAGCCTTTATGGCAAAAGGCTTGCAGTTCAAGTTAAGCAGGAGTTAGAAGCTTGGGCGCTGTGACAAGGTAAGGTGTGTTACTCTTTTGCCTGTATCAGGGTGATGTAAAATGTATGTCTTTCTGGGCTTCAGGAAGAGAGCACTTGGAGCTTAAAGATGCCAAAGCTGAATAAAGACGGGCTTAGATCTGTTTAGAGAGGGAATTCCTTTTAAATTCCTGAAGAGTTGATCTTTGTATTATTATTAGAGTCACCAATGTAGCATATTGATGGCAGAGGCGGGTTGGGTCATTGAGTGATCTCACTCCAAAGTTGGGGAATTGAATAATTCTGTTTGAAAGTAAAAACCCACTATTTTGTGTTCAGTAGTCATTGCTGGAACATATCCTAGTCCAATCAAAAGTACCTGTGAAGTTAGGTTCACAAAAGTATAGCCAATCAGAGACTATCTATAGCTATTGTAACCTGATGTGCTTTTGATAAATCTAATACCTATAGGTCAAGGGGTGAACCTTGAAGGTATCTGAGATTGCATTAGGCCCACATAAAGCCTTTAGTGTGACAGAAATTGCGGGATAGTAAGAAGTGTCTCCAGGTGGTGGGGAATGACCACCCAAATCCACATAGAGTTAATGATTAACCATCAACGCAGCTTCAAATACTGTTTTGTAAAATTTCCAAATGAGATACTAGGATTAAGTAAAATAATTAATCCTAACCAAATTAGCCCAAGATAAATAGCCTGTGAAAGCATCAGAGTATCTTCAGAATAAAATTCAGGACATTAAGATGCAACACAATTTTCAGGTTCAAGGACAGGGGAAACCACTCCAAGATTGGCAGGCATTGAATTAACCTTGGGCGGTACCAACGGCAAAGTTTCAACTGCAGGTCCCCATCTTCCAGTAATGATCTGGCTTAGAATAAGATTGTAGTGTATGTATCGTAACAATCCAATGACAGGATGCATTTTTAAAAGTAAATTAGACCAAGGCATATTTTATTTTTATTGAGTAAATTTTGGGAGGACTCTACTCTTAGATGTCATGCCCTGCCCCAAAGGGCAGGCTCTTTAAGTTATTTTATATTATTTTTTTGCTTGGTTTAATCTTCTATATTTTTAAATATTGGAATTTTAAATTAAGAGTTAATATTTAAGTATTTTAATTTAATTTACCTTGTTTTTTGCGCTATTCACATTTGAATTGTTGGTGTTGTTATTGTCACTCTGTCTTCCTACTCTATATTACTATATATTTCTACTTTAAGTTAGAAAATTTTCATTTTTTTGGCCTTTCAAAGCTCCTGCTCACGTCGTTGCCGCTCTCCAGCTTTTACGTTGCCGATCTGCAACTCCTGTTGGGCTTGGCAGTTCTTCTCCTCCATTTTCTTGTCTAAACTTCTCCAGTTGATCCTGTCTTTGTCTGCTTTTCTCCTTGCCCATCAAATTACCAACTGGAAAGACTTAAGTATAAATAAAGAGCTTGTGAAGAGTAGGCTTTAAGCCAAAATTCTAAGTGATTTCTACCCTTCCATCTTTATCAAATTTAAAACTTGAAATCTTAATTTTTAGAAATTTATACATTTTTATTAAATTCTTTTTTAAGTTTAGCCTTTTCTTTTCTTGAACAAATGGAACTTGTAAAACAACAAGCCTTAGGCTTGTTGTATCTATTGCTTTCCCTTAAGGAATCTTTCAATAGTTATATATACCAATTTGCTGATGAAGAATATCCAAATATTGACATTTCTTTAGTTACAAATTGTTCTCTATTGAACACCTTATTCTATCTTCTTTGCTTAGGGTTCTTAAACTCTATCACTCCTTTTTGTAACTCAGTATAGGTTTTTAGCAGGATTCTGTAAGATTATTTTGCAGACAGTTCCAACCTTTTTATACCTTTTAAATCTGAATCCTAATGCCTTACACACTCTGGTTTATAACCTTGCACCACTATGGGCAAGACCTTACATTAGAGTTGAAACAGTGAAAATTATTCAATATATACCAAAAATTGACTAAGCAATATCACCTGGATCCTGGGCTCCTATTCCTTCCACATTGTCAAGTGAGTATCTAGTCCAGGTTGCAAAGAACCCTTGTGTGGCCAATTTCTGATGACCATACTGATTAACAAGCTCGTATCTGATAACTCTCAAATTATGTCAATTTATCAACATCAGTTTGCAAGAGGGACTCGGTTTCAGCTGGCAGACTGGAGCAGCCGTAACCCATTTTCAATTGACTGTTTGATATAAATCTGTTAGTTGGGTCAATTTTGTTAATGGTTTGTTGGCTTTTTGAGCCTTCCTACTTGGCCGGATAATTCCTGGTATGATGGAACCTACTGTGACATTTAGCACTGGCAAGGTCAATAATAAATTGGTCATAGTCAGGGTTCCTTGATGTTTCTCAAAGCAAGGGTCAGTCAATACTACAGGAATGGCAGGTCCCCAACAATAGCTTTGAGAGAAATAGATCTATGTAGCTCCAAAGGTTACATTATAGGGTATATATAATAAATATATATATGCTTCTATAGAATGGTATTTATCTGACCAATTTATCATAATAATTGAAGGGATGGTTGAATTTCTTAACCTGTATAAGAAAATTGTATCATTTTGCTTTGTTTTATTGATCAGATTCAGTAGGTATAATTAGGGATGCTTTGGCTCAGCCCCAGCTAGCTAATGGCTTTTGGCTGCTTCAGCTAAGATGGAATTACAATATATTCAAACATATTGAAATAAATCTTTGAAAAGATATGTCAGGAGCCAAAAACTGGTTGCGGCTGCCTGGGGCTTGGCTGAAGCAGCCCTAGGTATAGTTAGGGCTGTGGTGGGCAAAAAATGGGGTGATTAAGGCATTTGTCGTAATTGTCCGTCCTCCCTTCCCCGGTTATGTCTTTTGGATCCCCCACGTTGGTGGAATTCAAAATTTCACAAAAAAAGGTTACAGAGGGCTTTCTGTTTCCCAGAATCCCCAATAAAAATTATATATTTATAATAATTTTTCATTCAATTCAAAATTTTGAATTATTAGATTTTAAATTTTAAAAATAGAATATATATATATAATTTTATTTTAAAAATAAATACGACAAAAACACACCCACAGAAGGGTGTGTTGGGAAACAATTCTGAGAGAATCTTTCAATATTGTTTCTGGATTTTGGATGGGTGCTTCTTTTTAGAAAAGGAGCCACTTGTCCAAAATCCGACACAGCCCTAGGTATAATGTAGCTTGATGTATACTGGTTAGCTATCCTTTGTAGAGGTTGGTATCATACTAAACAAGATCCATTGATTTTGAATAGATTTTAAAAGTTATATCAATTATAATAGTAAATAATTATTCAGTACCCTTAATAAGCTTTATGGATAAACGATCTAAGTTTAACTTGGAAGTACTTTCTTTTTATTTAAACAGTTGGGATCGAAAGGGTAAGCTTTTACTTTAGATCAGGTCGAGGTGGAGGGTTCAGATATTTATCCTCGATGTTGTAGTGGACAACAAATATGGAATGTTGGTAACAATTAATTAACCAAGAGAGCTTTATTTGAGATGATCTGGATTTAAAGGCGAATCTGGGGATTTACGAATTTCGAATAATCGAAATTCGTTTGCGTTCACCACAACATCATAAAGTAGTTCGATTCGGATGCCACCTTGATATGTGCCATTGAATTTGATCATCCCAACTTTTACTGGGTTGACTTTCCCAAGGTGGTCACTTTAGGTGTAAGCATGGGATTCTAGCTCAACATGGGAGGATCCATGCATCGGTTGAAAGGGGTTTTTCCTTTACCCAGGATTCCTAGGGATGTGAGGTTCGTTTAGCAGCCTTGCTCACTGCCGCTGGGGCATAGGATGGGTTTCAAATCGAAGCTGTGCCTTGAGTGCAAGGATCTTTCTTGGTGGTATATAGAGATCCCTGATTGAACTGCACTCTTAAGATGCCAGAGGAAAGTTGTGAGCCCTGGCTAAGCCGATTAATCTATTAGCTATTCTGGGCAGGTCCGGAGATGCATTGTACCAGCCAATCATATCCTCTACTGCTCAGGAATTGATCTAAACTTATGAAACCGATGCATGATGAGCTTATGTGGCATAAATTATCTATTGGATCATTAAGCTGAATTCAGACTAGGGATCAAGAGAGAGCTTCAATTTCTTCCCTTGATGTAGATTTTAATTTAGGATTTATATTGGATATATAAGATCAGGTCGTTTAGTAGGAGTTAGGGGGATATTTAGTATATATTAAATTGTGCAAAACCAGGGATTTTAACTGATAGACAGGAAAGCTAGTTGTAATAACTAGTTGTAATAAGTGTGTATTTACAACAGGGCTATTGGTAAAATGGGAATTATTTTATTTGGCGTTGAATGGAATTTATAGTAGGCTGGGGGATCATCACCGCAATATGCTCCGTAAATCCATTGCTTGCGTGATATGTGGGACAGGGTTTAGCAATTGGTGGGCTTCGCTGCTGGTTTGGCTAAATCCAGATCCAGGATTGGTTATCGGTTAAGGGATAATCATTGAAATGTCCTGCTCGTTTCAAATATTTCCCTCAAATCTTGGCCAGCCATTAGATGAAAACGACATTTTGCGTGTTTAATTGGCTCACCAAGATGCTTAAGACAAGCTTCAAGTGAGGGTAAGGCTAAACTGATTGGTTGCATAAACCAAAGGAAACCAGCCGCCATTACAGACACTAAGCAGTCGTCCAAGTCGGTTATCCAAGCTGGCAAGCGGGCTGAGAATCGGATCATCTAGACCCACTCTATTGTTTCCATATCCATCACCCTCCCAAGTCTTAGCAGACTTTAATTGATTTGCTCAGGTCTAGACTCACGAGCCACCCAATTTTATCTTTCATATACTTGTAAGTAAGCCCGTCTTTGCTCTCACTCCGTCAGGTTGCTAACATGTCCGCTCCCCACTAGCACACAACTATCCCTGTCCTTCTCCCACAACCAAGCCTTTACTGCTACCCTTTTACAACTTGAAACATGGATGATACCTTGTCTCCAATCAATCCAGTGGCCTCTGGTCCTACTGATTTCATTCAGAAATTGTTTAGGTATACTATATTCATTTATTATTACCTTTGCTACTTGGACATGCAACCCCTTTTGTTTAACCTTTACCAGTATAAAATTTACAAGAACGACTAAAGTTTTTAAGGCTAATATCGTCTTCTAGGATGATCAACGATCCTCATTCAAGTACACTGACTCAGTGGAGTGAAGCTGGTGATACGTTCATCATTTTTGACCCACACGACTTTGCCAAGCTCCTTCTTCCTCGACACTTTAAGCATAATAACTTCCAATCCTTTATCCGGCAGCTGAATAAGTATGGCTTCTCCAAAGTTAAGCGTGCGAATGACGACAAGGTAATTTGGAGCTTCGCCTTATTACAGTGTTTACAGCTACGAGACTTAGAGCTTTACCTTCTCATAACAGCAGACACTAATAGTTTACTAATAGCTCTGGGAATTTAAACACGACCACTTTAGCCGCAACGGAGTTGATCTTCTGAAGGAAATAAAGGTTTTTTTTGCTTTTAAAAACTCTTTTAACCTGAATAGCGCAAAGCGGCCTCTACCCGAAGGGTCTCGGTTAACTCGCTTGATAATGGAGTTCTTGATAGTTATGGTGAAACCCCCCCTCCGCACGCCCTTACACCAGTTTCGTCAACCAATACTGAATCTCTCCTACGGGCTTGCCTCGAGAAGGTGAACCGTTTAGAAAAAAGACTGAATGCTCCTAGCCCAATGATCAACAAAAGGTTAGAGAGGATGATGGGGGAGGTTTCTAGTCTACACAAAGTCATGATGGCTCAAGATGAGCTAATGCAAACAATTGTACAATGTATTGTTTCTCAAGAGAAAGGTACACTAGTTTAGTAGCACTATTATAATTTTCAGCATTATTACTTTCAGTAGATCCTCAAGTGCGGCGCGAATATGCACCACCTGTTGTGAATCAAAACACCAATACTGTCCACCAGCCTCAGTTTTCTGCTAACATCCAAAGACTTGTACAAACATATAAGCAAGTGTCTAAGGCATCAGGCGAAATCCTCAACAGTTTTTCTCAAGCTGCTCAAGAGCTACACCCTTGTATAACACCCACTTCAGAGCCCCAGGCCCAGACACAGCCCCAAAATCAATCACAAGGCGGGTTCTCTTTCTCCATGCCAAACGCCTTTAACCAGATCGCTGCAGCAACGGCTCCTCCTGCGGCGCAGGAATTGGCAGTGCAACAAGATTTCAGTTATCCCTTGAAGACTTTTCCCAAAGAAGGGGTGCCTGCACGAAAGCGTCCCAAAGTCAAGGGCGAATCTGCTTCACTCCCTTGGACGTGGATAGTACCTCCAAACGTTTTACTTGTGGATGACGATCCAACGTGCCAGGCCATCTATGCTCGCTCTTTGCAGATCTTGGGCTGTTCTTACGAAATTGCTGCCGATGGCGTGGAGGCAGTGAAGAAAATGCAAAGCCGCAAATATGACATGGTGCTTATGGACATTTGGATGCCTGAGATGGATGGGCTATCAGCTACTAAGCGCATCCGCGAGTTCGACCGCGACACTCCTATTATAGCCATCACTGGCGACTACCGCGAAGCTGACCGTGACTTTTATCTGGAGCAAGGGATCAACGAGGTGCTTGGTAAGCCTCTGCGAGTTGGCGAGCTGGGGCCTATTATGCAGAAGCATTGGTTGAAGTTCTGCATCACCCGAGACTCCGAACCAGCGCAGGATTTTTCTCAACTACAATACTCAAACCAGCTGCCACCACAAAACCCACCCCATCTCCAAGCTCCCTTTTTCCCCTCTTCAGCCTCTCATTCATAATTACGCCCTGTAAAAAGCCCCTTGCATTTCTGTAGTGTTGTTTGACGGCTTGCTGTAGAATTATTCTCCTAGGGTTCTGGCTATCCCATAATATATTTTTCTATTGCCTTGAGAGTTTATCTGGTTATTAATTTTACTAACAAAATTTATCCCAAGTGCTACCATAGTTAGCTTATCACCTTGGGAGGGTGAAGCTGTCAATAAAGAGTAGTTCGTAAGTGCATTGATTTTCAAATTATTTTAAAAGTAAATGAAACTACAACTTATTTCAAGAAGATCAGCATTTTTTTAAAGTGAGATCTTGTCATTCTGCTTTGGAATGAAGCACTTACGTTTGCTTGTTTTATGACCACATGATTAAATATAGGCCTGGCTTTCTCATAAACACCTTTTATTCGCAGACCAAACCGATATTTTCGTCAACGTTGAAACAATTCTGATATAAACATTCAAATAGGCTATGGAACCCTCAATAAGCTGGCTCACTCGACAAACAGGCGAGCTTGCTTCTGATAACTAAACCAAGATACCCTACATGAAATGGTAATATTTCAGTTATAAGTCGATTTTTATAGACCAGCACAAGATAATCCAGGGCACGGTGGATCATCTCGCAATTTCAACCCCTCGATCACAAAGCCTGTCTAGGTGTTTAAACACCTTTCCAAGTGCGTACAATCATTGAAGAACCTTCAAAATAGGTATACCAACTTGGAGCACCTATTTCGAACACTGCAGTTTAAAATTCCCCTTAACAATACCGATCCACCCAAAAATGGTACAGCAGTTCAGTGATTTACCGTACACCGATCCTATCCAAACGAGGATTTCCAATATTGCCCAAGGAACCTTTGGGATGGCGCCATCCGAATATGCTTTATTGCCTGTCTATATTTCCCCAGACATCAAGCATTCTACTTGGAACTATCCCGCCTTCAGAACAGCATTTTTTATCAAGTCGAGCTCGTGATCCTACTTTCTCGTACAGTATAATGCCTTTATCGAAATATGGGGGATTAATGTTAAGAGGAACAAGATTGTGACAGTCAATCAATCAGATTGGGCAGGGGGATGGCTCAATCTCATTAATGGGCCAAGGGCTAAACCAAGCTACCACCCAGTCAGGACCGTCACTGGTCCCCTTTTCCCTGTTTGGTGATCCAAGTCAACTCCCGCATTTAGCTCCCAGTGCCAGAAAAGTCAAGCTGGGTGGCACAGACTCTCCTAGGCAGAACTTTGCTAGGCTCAACCCCACTGCTTCAACATAATCTACCACCCCCTCAATAACTTTCCCTAGCCAGCCTATCATGGCAGTGGCCCAGAAATAGAGAGAAAGGTAAGTCAGCTACTATCAACCATAGCTCTTTCAATCAAACCCATGCCCTCTCAAGATGATTCTCCACCGGATCACTGGCTTCAAACTCCATGTCGGATCATGACAAGTTTGATTCTCTCAACTGCCACCATTCTCTTTTAAATACTTCAATGCAAAAAGTATCTATAATCATCTCTGGTGCAGAGTTTGATGACAAAGCTGCTTCAGTAGCGGCGGAAAAGATCATTAGCTGTCCCCATACTTTTAAAGGGGACACCTGGGCTCTTCTCCCAATGCGTGATCCTGCATGGATTAGGGTGGGCCAGCAGATACCGTCCAGTGGTAGGTTGAGCTTTAAAGCAAACAGATATAACCATCTAGCACATGACCAAGAATATAACTGAAGCATAGGGTTGACAGAGAATCAAGCACCCAAAGTTTACTGTACCTTTCACATCGGGTGAGGCGGGTATACTGAAGCCAGATTGAAGCAAGCTGAAGCCACATCAAGGACAGGGCATGGCTGGTACAGAGTCCCCCTGGATGACAACTGGGGACAAACACTGTTGATAACTCTAACGCACCACCTCAGGTGTACCAACCACCGTAAATAGCACCAGTACACCCAGCACCTGTGGCTGTACAACAGCCCCCCAAGTGATTGGCCAAATATCACTGCTAATACAGGTTAAGATTAATTAGATAGATTCCGGCTCTTATATAGATAGGTCTATTGAGTTCTTCAACCAGGAATTCTTGGATACCTCCATTAGCCGTATAAGAAGTGTGGTGAACCTTCTTAAGTCAATTAATCCAAGCTAATTAATAGGGAGTGGCACTAAGAGCAAGGAAGCAATTAGTGCACACACTACTAAATGGGAACAAATATGTCTATTTATAAAAAGCTGATCAGCTGTTTCCCAGTTGAAGCACTGAAGGGTTTATTCAGGGGTAAGGATATCCCACAGGATCTTGGTGCCAGAATTACGGAACGATTCAACCCATAGAGTCACATGTCTACAAAAGGGATCAGATCATCCTGAAATGCACTTGGGTTTGTTTCTATTGGTTGAGAGCATATAGATCTTTTTGGCAGACAGCTTGGTTTGATGACACTGGTAGATCACAGTCAAATGCCAGAGATCCAGGTGTGATTCTTGAACTGGAGGGGGTTCAGCCAAATTTACCTCAAACAGTATATAGACAGAAACAGTTGCAATAGATAAAGTATATCTAGTTGGCAACTGTTGCTTTCCTCCCCTTCCATTATTGAGCTTCTACTATGCCTATCCCGCTTGTCTTTAGTAAGGCTGGACTTAGTGTTAAACGATACAGAGTTACCAGGGCCCAAGATGCCTCTGACAAATATTGGCCCACACTGCTACAGTATCACAAAAAGCACAGAAACTCTGAAGCAATGCCCTTTTCAGAACAAAGCCATCTATCAGCAACACCAGCCAGCCCAGGATTTGTCAGGCCCACAGGCAGCAAAACCTGGGAACTAGCACCATAAGCAAAGTTGTACCACAAACCTATCAGGGAATGATAGGCCATAACCCCAATTGATTGATAACACAGCCAGGCAATTGGACTTCTGGGAGCTTTAATAGCTGCTGTGACACCTCAGCAGACAAAAGCCAACCATACCGCAGCATGGCAGCAACCAATGCACTATTCCCTGTGTGAGCAGACCTGCAGAGTTTTAAGCCTGAGACTGGTAGTGCTGGGAATATTGCTGCTGGCCAACTGGTGGTGCAAGAAGTTGATCCTGTCTAGCAAGTATAGGAGATGAGAAGGGGAGCCTTCTGCATGGTTGACATTACCACAATAAATGTCTATGCAATGTGTGCACCTTTGGCTTGCAGGAATCTATTACACTGTTGGAAGTTTATGTATCTGGGTCAGTATTTTTGGGATTTAGACATTCTCTACTACATATGCTGCCCAAGTTGCAGCATAACACAGTTTGATTTTGAACTAGTAAACAATTACACATTTTATATTCAAACCGGTAATTAATCAATAGAAATTGGTATTCTTTTACAATGTAAGCTACCAAAACAAAGCCAATGATATCATCTTTTATGGGTGAAAAATATTAATATATACACTATACCCAATATCAAAGCAGAAACAATTTAAAAGAGCATAGTTCAGATCTTAGCTTATTTTTTTGATAATGATATAAAGCCAATCACTTTAAATCTAATAAAGTCTTATATTTTTACTATAAAAATAAAATTTCAATTAAAGAAATTATAGATAAGTTGATAGCTTTGTTTTTGCATTTTTTTACAAAAACTTAATTTTTAGGATTTTATGATGGTTTGAAGTTAGGAATTTTAATTAATTGAAAATTTGATTAACTTTAAGGTTCAAGTGAGCTTCAAACCTCAAATTAAGTATATCTTAAATGAAGTATTTGTATTTTATTATTTTAAAAATATTCAGAAGGGCTAAAATTAAGCAAAGGCATCATTTTATTTGATTTGCATTGATTACAAAGAAGATACAGTGTAATAATGATGCTTAACTTCCCCACATATATCACTTGTGCATGAAAACTGGGTATTTCATTTATTCTAGAAGTGTAAATTTAAGTTTAAATTGTAATAAAATCTATCACATCATTTCTTTCAGAATGATGTCATGAGGCTTGGTATATAAAAGATGAAGCACCACCCAAGGTTTACTTCAAACCATCTTTACAAAAAGATATAATTCCTGCAACCAGCTCTCTTTTGCAAGGCATCCATGCCAAGCATCTGATTATTAGCAATCCTAAATATAATATTATGGGATCTGTTAAGTTCATCTCTGCCATGCAGCCATTTTTCTCCTTGGGAGCATCAACAAAAGAGAAAGAATTGCTATGCTAAAGAAAGTGTTACTTTTTGTTTATGGGGACAATCTTAATTCCTTCATTAATCACTTCCTCACTAAAACTGAATCTGGAAGAACAAAGTTCCTTTCTGCTAGTCAAAATCAGAAATTAAATGTGATAATTGATAACTTAAAGGGTCTTCTGAAATCTTTCACCCAAAAGCATCTCCCAGCCTTGCAATCTCTGGGTACTGTAAAGTTACTCCCCCCTTTAGCCCTGGATAGAACCATCTTTCCTTGGCGCACCAAGAAATCTGTTTGGAATCCAGCCAAACCTCTCAACTCCCTTGATGATTTAGCCCACACAATTGACAAGCAATTTGTCCTGGTGTATCCTTCTCAGGTGATAACCAGTAATAATCAGATTATTGTTCCCACCTGGGAGGAATCTCTTAATAATTTAAACTATTTGTTGGCTTGGGTCTGCACACACTTAAAACAAATCAAGAGTAATCAATCAGGTTGCACTTCTTTAAAATTAATAAATTCCAATCCAACTGGATTAGATGCTGTCTTGGAGCACTCTATTGATGCCAGCCGATCAGAGTTGAGGTTGGAAATTATTGAAAAACCTCCCAACCCATGTGATTCTCCTTGCAAAAATTCTCTAAGAGCCAATCATGTTTGACCTTTGGGCCAGGTGACCTGGGATTTCAAAATAATTCTTTATAGCAAGACAGGGGACTTTTGGTCCCCTGCTTGCTCATTCTTTCAAATTAAAAGTTCACAAATGTTCCCTAAAACTCATAGTTTATCTTTGGGGCCTTCTTACAGTCCCCATACTATTCCTGGCTTTGTTAGTATTAAAATTACTAGTCTTTACCTTCCCAGTGCTTCTCAAGTTTACGGTGTTGCCTTCAGAGCTTCTAGAGTTAATATTAGAGTTAATCTATATGCTTACCTCTTACGCTTTCAAACACCAAGTTCAAATCTTAAAATTAGCATAAAATCTTTATAAATACTTACTTGAAGTTTGATTTTGCTTTCTGTTTGCCCTGCTGTCTCCTCAACTTCCTATACACTTTAAACAGCCTTAACTGCTTCTTTTTAAAGTGTATAGCTTGTGGTCATTGTTTGCCTAACTTTGAGCTATACCAGCAGGCTCCCTGATTTCAGGTTTTTTCCTTGTTTTTTTTTTTGGAAAAATCACACAATCTCTATTTTGCTTGTATTTATTCTCTAAAACAAAATGCTGGCCTCCTTTTTAAAGTTTGTGGCCTTTACCCTGGCCCCTGCCTTGGTAATGATTTGGACCACTTCCCCAGACCTCTGTAGCCGTGTCACCCATTCATTTCACCATGTAGGGACCAACCCCAGCCAATTCATGTATATGTTTGAGGACCTCCCTGGACGCGCTCAGGAAATTCTTGTCACTAGTGAGAACGTGGTGAGAAGTCTCACCTGTGACAACCTTGAGTTTTCCACCCTCAAACCAGTTCTCTCAACGCTCCTAAGTCTGGCCCCTCCAGTGCCCCTCCCCTCTGAGGACCTGGTTACCCCAGATCAAGGAAAAAGTTTGGACACCCAAGAGCACACCCTCAAGCGCATCACCTGGTTGCTTGGCAGGATGGTTTTGACGGGTTTAGATTCTTACTTCCCCTGGCTATCTGCTGCGTCCTCTTTGTGAACGCCACTTTGAGCGGCCATACCAGTCTTGCACTGGATGGTATCCTGGTGGATCCTTCTCCCGGGATGGGAGCCAAAATTAGTTAGTTTAGCCCCTCTCTCTCACAGGTACTTCCTGTTACTCTTTAAGAGAGCTTAAGACCATGGAGTTTAATATAATAAAAAGAGAGTTTGAATACCCAAGAAAAAATGTAAGCTTAAGCAAAAAAAGACCAAAAATAGATATTTATTAAAATGTCATGGCCATAGTTTTCCCAAGTGTGGCTCAGCCAAAGCGCCGCCACCCGGGGAAACCCGGCCCAAAGCCCCGCCTGCTTGCAGAGATCGTACATTTAAATCTAACAATCAATCACAAGTGGGTGGTGGCACAGGAAATTGGGTCCAAGTGGGGCGCAGATGCCCCACGCCCAATTTTTCCTTCCTTGACCTGCTGGTCAACAAATCCTGACCTCAAAGGAGGTCAGGCAACAGCTTACAGAACCACCATTGGTGGTATCTTTAAGCTGTCTAAATATTGTATTCAAGGAGGCCACCTCATCAAGATGTACCCAAAGGCTTTAAGTAACAATTGTCCCCACCAAACTACCTTAGCAGTTTGATATTTTACTCTCAATAAATATCTTGCCTCAATGATTCACTTATTCCAATATTTTCCAATCAGAATTATAATAACCAGACTGCCAGATTCTGTTTTCTCACCTCTGCAATTTCCTGGTAATCTTCCACCTCCTACTGAAATGATTCCTGAAACCTGCAAAATTGAATGTGAACCTATCTATGCTGCTGATTCCTTGACGTTGAGCCAAATGAAGGTCTTCCTGATGTACCTATGCATAATCTTCTGCTGCACCTTTCCTTATTCACTCTTCAAGGGTTATCATTTACAATTAAACACACATTGTCTCCTCCTAATTGGTAATGTCATCCTAATTTGGGTGTACATTTCCCATTTGATTGATTACAATGAGCTCTCTCTCTACTTTACCCTGACATTATAAAACTACTCTAATTTTGATATATTGTATGGCCTGCACATCTTTGTTGTTAGATCATTCTCTTGCATAATGGATATTTCAGTGGTGACTTCCACAATGCTCATTACTTCATTTTGGAGTATTTTTGCAGTGGTTTTCTTTCCCCTGTTATACCCATCCTTTGAAAAGATAGAGATCACACAACCTCGTTGTACTTTACTCTCATGCCTCAAATTCTGGCAGCCTGCTCCTTGTCACGGTAAGTTCCATAATGCCAGGTATTGTCTGTCCAAGTAAGAAGGCACGGAAGGCTGGAAAACCTGTATCAAAATTGACCAAGTTAACAAATTTAAACCAAACAGTCAATCAAAAATGGGTCACAGCTGCTCCAGTATGCCAGCTGAAGCCAGCTCCCCCTTGTAAACTGAT